>WNWK01001838.1:135000-246302 GCA_009830355.1 Cherax destructor | reverse complement strand
GTCCAACAAAATGTGCACCAACAGTTGAAAGCTAAATTTTTTTACAGCCATTTTTTCAAATTCATCAGCCATCAAAGACTGATGCTGTTTGCAATTGTTAGTTTTTAATCAGTGGAGAGCACTAAGCCAGAAGTGAAAGCATTCAGATTCGATGCAAGAAAGAGGAGGATAAATTTAGTTTCTTGGATGAAGATCCCCTCACAGGCAACAAGTCAAAGTAACACAATTATGTAAAATAATACTATACCATTTCGAAATTAAAAGTGACAGAATGGCACCTACACACTTTATTATTATTATTATTATTGTATTTCTGTTAACCATGGACTTCCTTCATACAACTTTCTCAGTCTTTTAAAAATCAATTGGATGGTTAAAATTTCTCACATGAATAAACAGAGCTTTAGAATTTTGTCCACTTCTAATGTTATATTTATGTTGCTTTAATCTTAGTTCAAGAAATTTACCAGTTTGACCATAATAAACTTTATCACATATTTTACAAGGAATCTTATAGACACATCCGTCAGCTTTTTTGTTGGATTTTTTTATCAAGAGTATTTTTTTTTTAAATTCCTCGAAAATGCTGACGGGGGTGTCTATAAGATTTCTTGTAAAATATTACGGTCAAACTGGAAAAATCTTGAACTAAGATTAAAACAACATATATATAGCATTAGAAGTGAACAAGATTGTAATGCTTTGTTTATTCATGTGAGAGATTTTAACCATCCAATTGATTTTCAAAATGCTGAGAAAGTTGTATCAAGCAAATCCATGGTTGACAGCAATATAAAAGAATCATGTTTCATAAAATGTAGTTTTTAAAATAATGTAAATAATATTGCTTTTGGTTTATATAAATTGGATTCTTTTATAATTAATAAAATTTGGGAAGAATTTTAGGTACATTAGACAAGTAAAAAATCTTAATGCTTAGGTAGAGTATCAGGTGTGTTTCACAGAGTCAGGTGTTGTGACGCAACTGTGAGATATAGTGTTGCTCTTATATGCCTTCCTGTTGAAATTTTATTTGTATAGTTCCTTGATAATGTGAGAAGCCACGAATGCGCTTGTAATTTCACTATTTTTTCACAGTGGTTGTTCTGCATATTGGGATATCACATGTTTACTGTGATCTTATTGCATATATATATGTCGTTTCGAATAGGTAAACTTGGTCAGTTAGCAAAAATTCTTTTAAAATTAAGTCCTTTCTAAAAAAAATTCTTTTTCTCTCATATTTTCTTATATTATAACAAGCACATTTTAATTTAGTCTAATCCAACTAAATATATTTTAGATAAGTTTACAATAATTTAATAATAAACAAATACAATGAAATATATCACACACACACACACACACACACACACACACACACACACACATATATACTGCTGCATACTCGGCTCGCGTCCGGCTTGAGGAGCTAGATTATAATCTTTGAATATTGTACCTTGTATTCATGTTCATGTTTAGTGTTTTTATAAATGTATTCTGTCTATTAATAAAGCATTTATATGTATGTATGTTGTATATAGGATAGTTAGAGAAGTAATATCAAACGTATCAGAAAAATCCAAATATCTTCCTTGATGCCTTTATCCACTTCTCCGAGGCTATGATCCCACAATTTGCACCAGAGGTGGACCCCATCTATATTTTATTAAAAAAAATATATATATATATATATATATATATATATATATATATATATATATATATATATATATATATATATATATATATATATATATATATATATATATATATATATATATATATATATATATATATATATATATATATATATATATATATATATATATATATATATATATATATATATATATATATATATATATATATATATATATATATATATATATATATTGTGTGTGTGTGTGTAAGTATGTATGTATGTATGTATGCGTGCCGTGCCGAATAGGTCTTCTTGCTGAATAAGGCAAGCGCAAATTTGTATATGCAATAATTTCGCAAAAATCATTCTGTACCTAACGAAAAAATATATTTCATTGTATTTGTTTATTATTAAATTATTGTAAACTTATCTAAAATATATTTAGTTGGATTAGACTAAATTAAAATGTGCTTGTTATAATATAAGAAAATATGAGAGAAAAAGAATTTTTTTTAGAAAGGACTTAATTTTAAAAGAATTTTTGCTAACTGACCAAGTTTACCTATTCGAAACGACATATATATATGCAATAAGATCACAGTAAACATGTGATATCCCAATATGCAGAACAACCACTGTGAAAAAATAGTGAAATTACAAGCGCATTCGTGGCTTCTCACATTATCAAGGAACTATACAAATAAAATTTCAACAGGAAGACATATAAGAGCAACACTATATCTCACAGTTGCGTCACAACACCTGACTCTGTGAAACACACCTGATACTCTACCTAAGCATTAAGATTTTTTACTTGTCTAATGTACCTAAAATTCTTCCCAAATTTTATTAATTATAAAAGATAGTGACAGCTGGGAGGAACTATTCTCAGCTGTCGTATCTGAGCGCCTCTGCAAATAGAGTGATTATGTATGAGTGTGGTGAAAGTGTTGAATGATGAAAGTATTTTCTTTGTGATTTCTCTTGTCCTGCTTTGAGACACGACTTGTTAATATATATATATTATATATATATATATATATATATATATATATATATATATTATATATATATATATATATATATATATATATATATATATATATATATATATATATATATATATATATATATATATATATATATATATATATATATATATATATATATATATATATATATATATATATATATATATATATATATATATATATATATATATATATATATATATATATATATATATATATATATATATATATATATATATATATATATATATATATATATATATATATATATATATATATATATATATATATATATATATAACAAGTCGGCTGTCTCCCACAGAGGCAGGGTGAACCAAAAAGAAAGAAAATCACCAAAAAGAAAATACTTTCATCATTCAACACTTTCACCACACTCATACATAATCACTCTATTTGCAGAGGCGCTCAGATACGACAGCTGAGAATAGTTCCTCCCAGCTGTCACTATCCCAGACCCTTCCTTTAAATTGCACGCATTGTACTTCCCATTTCCAAGACTCAAGTACAACTAAATCAATTAACTGGTTTCCCTGAATCCCTTCACAAAATGTTACCCTGCTCACACTCCAATAGCTCGTCAGGTCCCAAAAACCATTCATCTCCATTCCTATCTAACACGCTCACACATGCTTGCTGGAAGTCCAAGCCCCTCACCCACAAAAACTCTTTTACCCCATCCCTCCAACCTTTTTCGATGACGACCTTTACCCCGCCTTCCTTCCCATAGAGATTTATACGCTCTCCATGTCAATCACTTTGATCCATTCTCTCTAAATGACCAAACCACCTCAACAACCCCTCTTCAGCCCTCTGACTAATACTTTTAGTAACTCCACACCTCCTCCTAATTTCCACACTCCTAATTTTCTGCATAATATTTACACCACACATTGCCCTTAGACAGGACATCTCCACTGCCTCCAGCCTCCTCCTCGCTGCAGCATTTGCAACCCATGCTTGACACCCATGTAAGAGTGTTGGTACCACTATACTTTCGTACATTCCCTTCTTTGCTTCCATGGATAACGTTTTTTGTCTCCACAGATACCTCAACGCACCACTCACCTTTTTTCCTTCATCAATTCTATGGTTAACCTCATCCTTCATAAACCCATCCGCTGACAAGTCAACTCCCAAATATCTGAAAACATTCACTTCTTCCATAATCCCTCTCTCCAATGTGATATCCAATTTTACTTTATTTAAATCGTTTGATACCCTCATCACCTTACTTTCAACTTTCTACCTTTACACACACTCACAAACTCGTCCACTAACTTTTGCAACTTTTCATAAGCATCTCTGATAAGCACAGTATCATCAACAAAGAGTAACTGTGTCAACTCCAATTTTGCATTTATTTCCCAATAATTTAATCCCAGTCCTCTCCCCAACACCCTAGCATTTACTTATTTTACAACCCCATCTATAAATATATTAAACAACCATGGTGACATTACACATCCCTGTCTAAAGACCTACTTTTACCGGGAAGTAATCTCCCTCTCTCCTACACACCCTTACCTGAGCCTCACTTATCCTCTTAAAAACTCTTTACAGCATTCAGTAACTTACTACCTATTCCATACATTTGCAACATTTGCCACATTACTCCCCTATCCACTCTATCATTTGCCTTTTCTAAATCCATAAATGCAATGAAAACTTCCCTACTTTATCTAAATACTGTTGATCTACACATCCCCTACCCACTCTAAAGCCTCCTTGCTCATCTGCAATCCTACTCTCTGTCTTACCTCTAATTCTTTCAATAATAACCCTACCGTACACTTTACCTGTTATACTCAGTAAACTTATTCCCCTATAATTCTTACAATTTATTTTATCCCCTTCCCTTTATATAAAGGAACTATATATGCTCTCAGCTAATCCGTAGGTAACTTCCCCTCTTTCATACATTTATTAAACAACAATACCAACCACTCCAACACTATATCCCCCCTGCTTTTAACATTTCTGTCATTATCCCGTCAGTTCCAGTTGCTTTACCCCCTTTCATTCTACGTAATGCCTCACGCACCTCCCCCACACTCACATCCTGCTTTTCTTCACTCCTAAACGATGTTATTCCTCCCTGGCCAGTGCATGAAATTACCGCCTCCCTTTTTTCATTGACATTTAAAAGTTCCTCAAAATACTCCCGCCATCTACCCAATACCTCTAGCTCCCCATCTACCAACTCCCCTACTCAGTTTTTAACTGACAAATCCATTCGTTCCCTAGGCTTTCTTACCTTGTTTATCTCCAAAAAAAATTCTTGTTTTCATCAAAATTTCTTGACAGCGCCTCTCCCATTCTTGCATCTGCTCTTCTTTTGCACTCTCTCACCACTCTCTTCACCTTTCTTTTACTCTCCATATACTCGGCTCTTCTATCAACACTTCTGTTTTGTAAGAACCTCTCATAATCTTTTTTTTTCTCTTTTATCACACCCTTTACTTCTTCATTCCACCACTCACTCCTCTTTCCTCCTGCACCCACCCACCTATAGCCACAAACTTCTGCCCCACATTCTAATACTGCATTTTAAAAACTATCCTAACTCTCTTCAACCCCCCCCCTCCCCCCACTACTCATACTTGCACTAGCCCACCTTTCTGCCAATAGTTGCTTATATCTCACCCTAACTTCCTCCTCCCTTAGTTTATACACTTTTACCTCTCTCTTACTTGCTGTTGCCATTTTCTTTTTGTCCTATCTACCTTTTACTCTAACTGTAGCTACAACTAAATAATGATCCGATATATATTCATTACCCCTCTATAAACATGTACATCCTGAAGCCTACCCATGAACCTTTTATCCACCAATACATAATCTAACAAACTACTTTCATTACGTGCTATATCATACCTTGCATACTTATTTATCTTCTTTTTTCATAAAATATGTATTACTTATTACCAAACATCTTTCTACACATAGCTCAATCAAAGGTTCCCCATTTACATTTACCCCTGGCACCCCAAATTTACATTTTTACCCAGTTTGACATTAAGATCCCCAACCTCAGTTACTCTCTCACTTGGTTCAAAACTCCCCACACACTCACTCAACATTTCCCAAAATCTCTCTCTCTTCTCCAGTTACATAAAAACTTACTATAACCCACTTTTCACATCCAACCTTTATTTTGCTCCACATAATCCTTGAATTTACACATTTATATTCCCTCTGTACCTGCCATAATTGATTATTCATCATTATTGCCACTCCTTCTTTAGCTCTAACTCTATTTGAAACCCCTGACCAAATCCCATTTATTTCTAAGCACTGAAACTCTCCTACGCCCTTCAGCTTTGTCTCACTTAAAGCCAGGACATCCAGCTTCTTTTCATTCATAACATCTACAATCATCCTGTCTCTGTCCACCTTATTTATTTCTCGCAGTATTTTATATGTCGTTATCATGTCTCCCCCTAACCCTCCTGTCCTCTAGTGTCGTCAGGCCGATTTCCCTTAACCTTTCTTCGTAGGACAATCCCCTTAGCTCTGGGACGTGCTTGACGAGGAGTGGATTCCAAACTGGTGCTGCATACTCCAGTATAGGCCTGACGTATATGGTGTACAGAGTCTTGAACGATTCCTTAGTGAGGTATTGGAATACTATTCTTAGGTTTGCCAGACGCCCGTATGCTGCAGCAGTTATCTGATTGATGTGTGCCTCAGGAGATGTGTTCGGTATTATACTTACCCCAAGATCTTTTTCCATGAGTGAGGTTTGCAGTCTTTGGCCGCCTAGACTATACTCTGTCTGCGGTCTTCTTTGCCCTTCCCTGATCTTCATGAATTTGCATTTGGCAGCGTTAAATTCAAGGAGCCAGTTACTGGACCAGGTTTGTAGCCTGTCCAGGTCTCTTTGTAGTGCTGCCTGATCATCGACTGATTTAATTCTTCTCATTAACTTCACATCATCTGCAAACAGGGACACTTCTGTGTCTATCCCTTCCGTTATGTCATTCACATATACCAAAAACAGCACAGGTCCTAGGACTGACCTCTGTGGAACCCCACTCGTCAGAGGTGCCCACTCTGACACCTCGTCACGTACCATGACACGTTGTTGCCTCCCTGTCAGATATTTTCTGATCCATTGCAGTGCCTTTCCTGTTACGTGTGCCTGATCCTCTAGATTTTGCATTAACCTCTTGTGAGAAACTGTGTCGAACGCCTTCTTGCAGTCCAAGAAAATGCAGTCTATCCACCCCTCTCTCTCGTGTCTTACTTCTGTTACCTTGTCATAAAACTCCTGTAGGTTTGTGATACAGGATTTTCCTTCCCTGAAACCGTGCTGGTTGTCGTTTATAAGCTTGTATCTTTCTAGGTGCTCCACCACTCTCATCCTGATGATCTTCTCCATGATTTTGCATACTATACACGTCAGTGACACAGGTCTGTAGTTTAATGCCTCGTGTCAGTCTCCTTTCTTAAAAATTGTGACTACATTTGCCATCATCCACACCTCAGGTAGTTGCCCAGTTTCAATGGATGTGTTGTAGATTTTTGTTAGTGACACACACAACATCTCTGCTCCTTCTCTAAGGACCCACGGAGAGATGTTTTCTGGTCCCACCGCTTTTGAGGTATCGAGTTCACATAGCAGCTTCTTCACCTCCTCCTCGGTTGTGTGTATTTCATCCAGCACTTGTTGGTATTCCTCCTTATTCTGAATTCCTTGAGTCCTTCCTGTCTCCTCTGTAAATACTTCTTTAAATCTCATGTTGAGCTCCTCACATACCTCTTGGTCGTTTCTTGTAAACTCCCCACCTTCCTTCCTCAGCCTGATTACCTGGTCCTTGACTGTTGTTTTCCTCCTGATGATGGGTCTTTTGTCTTCTGTACTTTTTACATTCTCTAGTGCACTTAGTTTTTGCCTCCCTACACCTTTGGGTGAACTAAGGATTCGTTCTGGTCTTCCCATTACTTCTGTTTCCCTTGCAAACAAACCTCTCCTCTGCCTCTTTGCATTTTGTTGTCACATAGTCCATCATTTCTTTTACTGGTTTTCCTGCCAATTCTCTCTCCCACTGAACGTCTTGTAGGAAGTTCCTCATGCCTGTGTAGTCTCCCTTTGTAGTTTCGTTTTTCCCGTCCTATTCCTGCTCCCCTCTCCACTTGTAGCTCAATTATATAATCAAAACACAGAACCACATGATCACTAGCTCGATGTCCGATGTCCTCGATGTCCGAACTGCTCAAGGTGAATACTAGGTCCAGTCTTGCTGGATCATCCCCACCTCTCTCTCTCTCTGGTAGTGTCTCTAACATGTTGATGCATGAGGTTTTCCAGTACCACATCCATCATCTTGGCTCTCCATGATTCAGGACCCCCATGGGGCTCCAGGTTTTCCCAATCAATCTCCTTGTGATTGAAATCACTCATAACTGTAATCACTTCTGTGAGTGTGTGTGTGTGTGTGTGTGTGTGTGTGTGTATGTGTGTGTGTTTGTGTGTGTGTGTGTGTGCATGTGCGGGTGCGTGTAAATGTTATTATACTTTAAGTTGGGTTACCTGACAAGCATCTCGTCCGCCTTCCGGGTCTCCAGCACAGATTGTTTCTTCATTTATTCCCTTGGGCCAGGTGACTGAGTATTCCTGTAGCTTGGAATAACTCTTAACGCATTTTGAGGATGGAAAAATAGTTATATTTACTTCTTGCAGAACTGAGCTGGGTGAACCACCTGGAAACACACACAAACTTGTATTAGTACAGTTCTTGCAGAACTGAGCTGGGTGAACCACCTGGAAACATACACAAACTTGTATTAGTACAGTTCTTGCAGAACTGAGCTGGGTGAACCACCTGGAAACATACACAAACTTGTATTAGTACAGTTCTTGCAGAACTGAGCTGGGTGAACCACCTGGAAACATACAAAAACTTGTATTAGTACAGTTCTTGCAGAACTGAGCTGGGTGAACCACCTGGAAACACACACAAACTTGTATTAGTACAGTTCTTGCAGAACTGAGCTGGGTGAACCACCTGGAAACACACACAAACTTGTATTAGTACAGTTCTTGCAGAACTGAGCTGGGTGAACCACCTGGAAACATACACAAACTTGTATTAGTACAGTTCTTGCAGTTATGATTCTTGTTCTGAAAATGTCTACCAAAAGTATTACCGTAATTTATTAAGATAAATCTTGTAGAAGTTTCAGAAAACTTTATGATGGGACGATATTATTGAGTCATTAATAAGACAGGGATAAATATATGCCAATTGAAACAAAGGATTATCATATGTTTTCTGTAGAAATGAGAAAAAAAGCGAACTTTGTTTCAATAATGATTTTCATTTTGTTATTGTATATTTTTTAGCTAGTTCGTTATACAGTCTCTCATGTAGAGATAATTCTACTGACTTATCATTTATAGAGTTATCTTGATAGCTTCTTTACTGAAATTATTTGAAATTCATTTGTTGGATAAAAAAAGAATAATCCACTTCGATTATTGAAATATTGAAAAGTTAGACACATGTGCATCTTGTCCTTAATGAGGAAACGTTTCGCCACACAGTGGCTTCAGGAGGAGTTTGAGGTAATCAGTCCCTCAGCCTTGATTACATCGACTCAAGGCTCAGGGTCTGATTACTTCAAACTCCTCCTGTTCTTCATCATTCTCCTTTGTATTGGACTGATGAAGCCACTGTGTGGCGAAACGTTTCCTCAATAAAGATACCCAAGTGTTGTACATGTGTCTAATTTATCAATATTGATAAAGTAAGGATTATCGACTAGTTACTTATGCACGGTGTTAAGAGCAGCAGCTGTATCTTATGTACGGTGTTAAGAGCAACAGTTGTATCTTATGTATAGTGTTAAGAACAACAGCTGTATCTTATGTACGGTGTTAAGAGTAACAGGTGTACCTTATGTATGGTGTTAAGAGCAACAGCTGTATCTTATGTACGGTGTTAAGAGCAACAGTTGTTTCTTATGTATGGTGTTAAGAGTAACAGGTGTACCTTATGTATGGTGTTAAGAGCAACAGCTGTATCTTATGTACGGTGCTAAGAGCAGCAGCTGTATCTTATGTACGGTGTTAAGAGTAACAGGTGTACCTTATGTACGGTGTTAAGAGCAACAGGTGTACCTTATGTATGGTGTTAAGAGCAACAGCTGTATCTTATGTACGGTGTTAAGAGTAACAGCTGTATCTTATGTACGGTGTTAAGAGCAGCAGCTGTATCTTATGTACGGTGTTAAGAGTAACAGGTGTATCTTATGTACGGTGTTAAGAGCAACAGGTGTACCTTATGTATGGTGTTAAGAGCAACAGCTGTATCTTATGTACGGTGTTAAGAGTAACAGCTGTATCTTATGTACGGTGTTAAGAGCAGCAGCTGTATCTTATGTACGGTGTTAAGAGCAACAGCTGTATCTTATGTACGGTGTTAAGAGCAACAGTTGTACCTTATGTACGGTGTTAAGAGTAACAGCTGTATCTTATGTACGGTGTTAAGAGCAACAGCTGTATCTTATGTACGGTGTTAAGAGCAACAGTTGTATCTTATGTACGGTGTTAAGAGCAACAGCTGTATCTTATGTACGGTGTTAAGAGTAACAGCTGTATCTTATGTACGGTGTTAAGAGCAACAGTGTATCTTATGTACGGTGTTAAGAGCAACAGCTGTATCTATGTACGGTGTTAAGAGCAACAGCTGTATCTTATGTACGGTGTTAAGAGTAACAGCTGTATCTTATGTACGGTGTTAAGAGCAACAGCTGTATCTTATGTACGGTGTTAAGAGTAACAGCTGTATCTTATGTACGGTGTTAAGAGCTAACAGCTGTATCTTATGTACGGTGTTAAGACAACAGTTGTATCTTATGTACGGTGTTAAGAGAACAGCTGTATCTTATGTACGGTGTTAAGAGCAACAGCTGTATCTTATGTACGGTGTTAAGAGTAACAGTGTATCTTATGTACGGTGTTAAGAGCAACAGCTGTATCTTATGTACGGTGTTAAGAGTAACAGCTGTATCTTATGTACGGTGTTAAGAGTAACAGCTGTATCTTATGTAGGTGTTAAGAGCAACAGCTGTATCTTATGTACGGTGTTAAGAACAACAGCTGTATCTTATGTACGGTGTTAAGAGCAACAGCTGTATCTTATGTACGGTGTTAAGACAACAGTGTGACTTATGTACGGTGTTAAGAGCAACAGCTGTATCTTATGTACGGTGTTAAGAGTAACAGCTGTATCTTATGTACGTGTTAAGTAAGCAACAGCTGTATCTTATGTACGGTGTTAAGAGCAACAGCTGTATCTTATGTACGGTGTTAAGAGCAACAGTTGTACTTATGTACGGTGTTAAGACAACAGCTGTATCTTATGTACGGTGTTAAGAGTACAAGCTGTATCTTATGTACGGTGTTAAGAGCAACAGCTGTATCTTATGTACGGTGTTAAGAGCAACAGCTGTATCTTATGTACGGTGTTAAGAGTAACAGCTGTATCTTATGTAGGTGTTAAGAGTAACAGCTGTATCTTATGTACGGTGTTAAGAGCAACAGCTGTATCTTATGTACGGTGTTAAGAGCAACAGCTGTATCTTATGTACGGTGTTAAGAGTAACAGCTGTATCTTATGTACGGTGTTAAGAGCAACAGCTGTATCTTATGTACGGTGTTAAGAGCAACAGCTGTATCTTATGTACGGTGTTAAGAGTAACAGGTGTATCTTATGTACGGTGTTAAGAGCAACAGCTGTATCTTATGTACGGTGTTAAGAGAACAGCTGATCTTATGTACGGTGTTAAGAACAAAGTATCTTATGTACGGTGTTAAGAGTAACAGTGTACTTATGTACTGTGTTAAGAGCAACAGCTGTATCTTATGTACGGTGTTAAGAGCAACAGCTGTATCTTATGTACGGTGTTAAGAGCAACAGTGTATCCTTTAGTATGAGTGTTACAACAGCTATTATGACGGTTTAGAGAACAGCTGTATCTTATGTACGGTGTTAAGAGTAACAGGTGATCTTATGTACGGTGTTAAGAGCAACAGCTGTATCTTATGTACGGTGTTAAGAGCACAGCTGTATCTTATGTACAGGTAAGGAAATTACAGAGTAACAGCCGTGATCTTATGTACTGTTACAGTGTACTGCGTGTTAAGCAACGTAGGTTAACAGCTGTATCTTATGTACGGTGTTAAGAGCAACAGCTGTATCTTATGTACGGTGTTAAGAGCAACAATTGTATCTTATGTACGGTGTTAAGAGTAACAGCTGTATCTTATGTACGGTGTTAAGAGCAACAGCTGTATCTTATGTACGGTGTTAAGAGCAACATTTGTATCTTATGTACGGTGTTAAGAGTAACAGCTGTATCTAATGTACGGTGTTAAGAGCAACAGCTGTATCTTATGTACGGTGTTAAGAGCAACAGTTGTATCTTATGTACGGTGTTAAGAGCAACAGTTGTACCTTATGTACGGTGTTAAGAGTAACAGCTGTATCTTATGTACGGTGTTAAGAGCAACAGCTGTATCTTATGTACGGTGTTAAGATGCAACAGTTGTATCTTATGTACGGTGTTAAGAGCAACAGCTGTATCTTATGTACGGTGTTAAGAGCAACAGCTGTATCTTATGTACGGTGTTAAGAACAACAGTTGTATCTTATGTACGGTGTTAAGAACAACAGTTGTATATTATGTACGGTGTTAAGAGTAACAGGTGTACCTTATGTACGGTGTTAAGAGTAACAGTTGTACCTTATGTACGGTGTTAAGAGCAACAGCTGTATCTTATGTACGGTGTTAAGAGTAACAGCTGTATCTTATGTACGGTGTTAAGAGCAACAGCTGTATCTTATGTACGGTGTTAAGAACAACAGTTGTATATTATGTACGGTGTTAAGAACAACAGCTGTATCTTATGTACGGTGTTAAGAGTAACAGCTGTATCTTATGTACGGTGTTAAGAGCAACAGCTGTATCTTATGTATGGTGTTAAGAGCAACAGCTGTATCTTATGTACGGTGTTAAGAGTAACAGCTGTATCTTATGTACGGTGTTAAGAGTAACAGCTGTATCTTATGTACGGTGTTAATAACAACAGCTGTATCTTATGTACGGTGTTAAGAACAACAGCTGTATCTTATGTACTGTGTTAAGAGTAACAGCTGTATCTTATGTACGGTGTTAATAACAACAGTTGTACCTTATGTACGGTGTTAAGAGCAACAGCTGTATCTTATGTACGGTGTTAAGAGCAACAGTTGTACCTTATGTACGGTGTTAAGAGTAACAGCTGTATCTTATGTACGGTGTTAAGAGCAACAGCTGTATCTTATATACGGTGTTAAGATGCAACAGTTGTATCTTATGTACGGTGTTAAGAGTAACAGCTGTATCTTATGTACGGTGTTAAGAGCAACAGTTGTATCTTATGTACGGTGTTAAGAGCAACAGTTGTATCTTATGTACGGTGATAAGAGCAACAGCTGTATATTATGTACGGTGTTAAGAGCAACAGCTGTATCTTATGTACGGTGTTAAGAGCAACAGCTGTATCTTATGTACGGTGTTAAGAGCAACAGCTGTATCTTATGTACGGTGTTAAGAACAACAGTTGTATCTTATGTACGGTGTTAAGAACAACAGTTGTATCTTATGTACGGTGTTAAGAACAACAGCTGTATCTTATGTACGGTGTTAAGAGTAACAGTTGTATCTTATGTACGGTGTTAAGAGCAACAGCTGTATCTTATGTACGGTGTTAAGAGCAACAGCTGTATCTTATGTACGGTGTTAAGAGCAACAGCTGTATCTTATGTACGGTGTTAAGAGCAACAGCTGTATCTTATGTACGGTGTTAAGAACAACAGCTGTATCTTATGTACGGTGTTAAGAGCAACAGCTGTATCTTAAGTACGGTGTTAAGAACAACAGCTGTATCTTATGTACGGTGTTAAGAGCAACAGCTGTATCTTATGTACGGTGTTAAGAGCAACAGCTGTATCTTATGTACGGTGTTAAGAGCAACAGCTGTATCTTATGTACGGTGTTAAGAGTAACAGCTGTATCTTATGTATGGTGTTAAGAACAACAGCTGTATCTTATGTACGGTGTTAAGAGCAACAGCTGTATCTTATGTACGGTGTTAAGAACAACAGTTGTATTTATGTACGGTGTTAAGAACAACAGTTGTATATTATGTACGGTGTTAAGAACAACAGCTGTATCTTATGTACGGTGTTAAGAGTAACAGCTGTATCTTATGTACGGTGTTAAGAACAACAGCTGTATCTTATGTACGGTGTTAAGAGCAACAGCTGTATCTTATGTACGGTGTTAAGAGTAACAGCTGTATCTTATGTACGGTGTTAAGAACAACAGCTGTATCTTATGTATGGTGTTAAGAGCAACAGCTGTATCTTATGTACGGTGTTAAGACCAACAGTTGTATCTTATGTACGGTGTTAAGAACAACAGTTGTATCTTATGTACGGTGTTAAGAACAACAGCTGTATCTTATATACTGTGTTAAGAGTAACAGCTGTATCTTATGTACGGTGTTAAGAGTAACAGCTGTATCTTATGTACGGTGTTAAGAGCAACAGCTGTATCTTATGTACGGTGTTAAGAGCAACAGCTGTATCTTATGTACGGTGTTAAGAACAACAGCTGTATCTTATGTACGGTGTTAAGAACAACAGTTGTATCCTGCAAGGTGAAGACTGGAAAAAAAAAATTGCCGTCTTGATGGAACATTTAAAGCTGGAATATTAAGGAATGTCTTCTGGTAAAATACGTTAAAGCTGGAATATTAAGAAATGTCTCCTGGTAAAATACGTTTAAAGCTGGAATATTAAGGAATGCCCTTGAAAATAGTTTAAAGCTGGAATATTAAGGAATGTCTCTGGTAAAATACGTTTAAAGCTGGAATATTAATGAATGTCTCCTGGTAAAATACGTTTAAAGCTGGAATATTAAGGAGTGTCTCCTGGTAAAATACGTTTAAAGCTGGAATATTAAGGAATGTCTCCTGGTAAAATACGTTTAAAGCTGGAATATTAAGGAGTGTCTCCTGGTAAAATACGTTTAAAGCTGGAATATTAAGGAATGTTTCCTGGTAAAATACGTTTAAAGCTGGAATATTTAGGAGTGTCTCCTGTTAAAATACGTTTAAAGCTGGAATATTAAGGAATGTCTCCTGGTAAAATACGTTTTAAGTTGGAATATTAAGGAATGTCTCCTGGTAAAATACGTTTAAAGCTGGAATATTAAGGAATGTCTCCTGGTAAAATACGTTTAAAGGTGGAATATTAAGGAGTGTCTCCTGGTAAAATACGTTTAAAGCTGGAATATTAAGGAATGTCTCCTGGTAAAATACGTTTAAAGCTGGAATATTAAGGAATGTCTCCTGGTAAAATACGTTTAAAGCTGGAATATTAAGGAGTGTCTCCTTGTAACATACGTTTAAAGCTTCAATATTAAGGAATGTCTCCTGGTAAAATACGTTTAAAGCTGGAATATTAAGGAATGTCTCCTGGTAAAATACGTTTAAAGCTGGAATATTAAGGAATGTCTGCTGGTAAAATACGTTTAAAGCTGGAATATTAAGGAATGTCTCCTGGTAAAATACGTTTAAAGCTGGAATATTAAGGAATGTCTCCTGGTAAAATACGTTTAAAGCTGGAATATTAAGGAATGTCTCCTGGTAAAATACGTTTAAAGCTGGAATATTAAAGAGTGTCTCCTGGTAAAATACGTTTAAAGCATGAATATTAAGGAGTGTCTCCTTGTAACATACGTTTAAAGCTTCAATATTAAGGAATATCTCCTGGAAAAATACGTTTAAAGCTTCAGTATTAAGGAATGTCTCCTTGTAAAATACGCTTTAAGCTTCAATATTAAGGAATATCTCCTGGTAAAATACGTTTAAAGCTTCAGTATTAAGGAATATCTCCTTGTAAAATACGTTTAAAACTTCAGTATTAAGGAATGTCTCCTGGTAAAATATACTTTATTTTATTTATCAAACCAAAAGAAGAGAATTGTTTGGGATTGAAAGAAAAGTTAGCTAATATAATATAAATAAGAATGTGAAATGAGGGAAAATCCTCTTTAAAATTGTCTCTAGCTGAATAACAAAGACGTAATTATCAAAATAACTACTAAATAGCTGCATATGCTAATTATATTTTCTTGTATGTTGTTATAAATGAGTAAATACAAAATATAATTCACTGCCATGAAGGAAGACTGAATAATTCATAGTTATAAATTAATACAGGAAAATGAATGGTATTTCAGTGGAATAATACATTATTACATCATTGATCAACACGAAATCTGTATTTTTAAATCATATATATTCACTTTTTAAAAAGGAAACTATTTTCATACCTGTAACAGCTATTCATTAAAATATAATGATTAAAACATAGGAAAACGTTTTGAATTAATTTAAGTTTGAATAAGTTAGATGCAGACCGATTGAACCCCTAAAATCTGTACTTTATAGCCCATGGCATATAGCAGACACTAATCCATCTGTGTAGGCAATGAAATATAATTTTTTTTTCGTTAGGTTCACAATGATTTTTGAGAAATTAATGCATACACAAATTTTCGTTTGCCCTATTCGACAAGAATTGCGTTGCTATTTAAGCCAAAATCGCAAGTTTAACATATTCGGCACGACACACACACACACACACACACACACACACACCACACACACACACACACACACCTAAACAAGGAATCGTTCAAGACACTGTACACCGTGTACGTCAGGCCCATACTAGAATATGCAGCACCAGTCTGGAACCCACACCTGGTCAAGCACGTAAAGAAACTAGAGAAAGTGCAAAGGTTTGCGACAAGGCTAGTTCCACAACTCAGGGGTCTGTCCTATGAAGAAAGGTTGAGGGAAATAGGACTAACAACACTGGAGGAAAGAAGGGTCAGAGGAGACATGATAACGACATACAAAATACTGCGGGGAATCGACAAGGTAGACAGGGACAGGATGTTCCAGAGAGGGAACACAGAAACAAGGGGACACAACTGGAAGTTGAAGACTCAGATGAGTCAAAGGGATGTTAGGAAGCATTTCTTCAGCCACAGAGTAGTCAGGAAGTGGAATAGTCTAGAGAAAATATAGTGGAGGCAGGAACCATACATAATTTTAAGACGAGGTATGATAAAGCTCATGGAGCAGGGAGAGCAGAGACCCAGTAGCGGACAGCGAAGAGGCGGGGCCAGGAGCTGAGTCTCGACCCCTGCAACCACAATTAGATGAGTACAATTAGGTGAGTACAATTAGGTGAGTAGTAACACACACACACACACACAACACACACACACACACAATTTTATATATATATATATATATATATATATATATATATATATATATATATTTAATATATATATATATATATATATATATATATATATATATATATATATATATATACTAGGTAGTAGGTTGGTAGACAGCAACCACCCAGGGAGGTACTACCGACCTGCCAAGTGAGTGTAAAACGAAAGCCTGTATTTGTTTTACATGATGGTAGGATTTTTTCTGGTGTCTTTTTTCTGTCTCATAAACATGCATGATTTCAGGTATGTCTTGTTACTTCTACTTACACTTAGGTCACACAACACATTCATGTACAAGCATATATATACACACCCCTCTAGGTTTTCTTCTATTTTCTTACTAGTTCTTGTTCTTATTTCCTCTGCTCTCCATGGGGAAGTGGAACAGAATTCTTGCTCCATAAGCCATGCGTGTCGTAAGAGGCGATTAAAATGCCGGGAGCAAGGGGCTAGTAACCCCTTCGTCTGTGTATATTACTAATTGTAAAAGGAGAAACTTTCGTTTTTCCTTTTGGGCCACCCTGCCTCGGTGGGAAACGGCCGACGTGTTGAAAGAAGAAAGAAGATATATATATATATATATATATATATATATATATATATATATATATATATATATATATATATATATATATATATATATATATATATATGCAAAAGATCACAGTAAACAGGTGATATCAAAATATGCAAGAAAACCACTATGAAAAATAGAAGATTCCAAGCGCTTTGTGACTACTCACATTATCAAGGTGTACTTTGTTAGGGAGACTGTGATGAGTTGCCTTATATAAGCCCTGTCAGTTTCCTGCACAGTCACATCACACTAACAAAGACTACACTCACAGTAAGCGAACATCTCACGACTCTGTTATAGTTCCTTGATAATGTGAGTAGTCACGAAAGCGCTTGGAATTCTTCTATTTTTTCATAGTGGTTTTCTTGCATATATATATATATATATATATATATATTATATATATATATATATATATATATATATATATATATATATTATTGTGTGTGTGTGTGTGTGTTGTGTGTGTTGTGTGTGTGTGTGTGTGTGTGTGTGTGTGTGTGTGTGTGTGTGTGTATGTATGTATGTCGTGCGGAAGAGTACACAGGGCCTAAGCAGACTTACTACTACTACTATGGAATTCCACATATGCGGCGATGCATTTGGAATGCGATCTCCGAAGGGTGAAAAGTGTGGAACAAGGAAACTGAGAGGTAACATGGGCATACTCACACCTGCACTCACCTAAATTGATATTAAACCTCTCGGTATTTCTTATGTACGGCGGCACAGACGTATGGGATATCCGATAGGCGAAATTTGGAGGAAATCCTCACAAGGAACCATTACATAATTATCAATTCGGGGGATTTTATATAACATCCATTGTTTACCTTCATGCATAATTGACTATTCTAAATAGCAGTTGAGTTTGTGTATTGAATGCTTGAATTTAGTACCCTCAATTACGTTCAAAACAGAGCATAAAGTAAATAACACAGAACCTTACATATATATTCTAGTCTATCGATGTGCAGGTTAGGGTTAAATTGAGTGTTTTCCTTCCAATGTTTCTGAGAACTTTACATATTTCTTTATTTAAATATTTGGATAATAAAATTAATAAGATATTCAACATAGCCACTAACCTGAGATATCTGATGGATTTTGTTTGAAGGTTTTACTGACAGCCAAGAAGACTTTCTATAGGACTAAGCCTACGAAGATCCTTCTAGGAAAAAAAAATCTGGTTTTGCCTTACAGTGAGTATCTGGCCAGCCTGCATGGCCAGCCTGCATGATGCATTAAAAAACTTCAGTATAAACATTGTCTTCAAGAACATCTGGGCAGTGAAGCAGAAGTTGATTAAGAATGCACCACCCAACATAGTTGGTGGTGTTTACATGATCCCATGCACACTATGCTATCTTTAGTACATTGGACAGACAGGTAAACCACTTGAAGTTAGACTAGCCCAACACCAGTTTTCGGTTAGGACAGCTCAGGAATCCATTGCAATCTTTAATCATGTTATTACTTGCAATTATCTGCCAAGATAGACACCAGCTCAGGTCATTATAGACAATAGTTCCATTAAGGAAAGGAAGATAATTGAATCCTGACTCATTAAATATCGTAGGAATGCCTTATATAAATCAAGTGATGGAATATACAAACTCGACTGCTATTTCGAAAGTGTTTTTTTTTTTTTTTTTTTCTGTGAATTAACAGTTGCTTAATCTATTAATTCACAGTGTGAATTTATGCGTGAAGAGAAATTTCTGTTTATATATTTAAATTAAATTAAATTGTTGGAAACAAAGTTTTAGGATAATCAGGGAATCTAACTAATCTACTCTTCCTTTAGAACACTGATTACCTTCCCTTCCCAAGAGTCTCTATGAAGTGTTTACTCAACTAAAATTAGATAAATTGTAATTGTTCTAAAAACAACATGTGGACTGACCAAACAAGGTGTCGCCCCATCCAGTCAGTTGTAACTTGTTTTCCGTTATGTTAGTAGAGGTCTCCTGGCCCCACGGTAGACAAACCGGCCTTATGTAATTCTGAAAATTGATAGTAAGTAAAGCTCTTCATATCTAAAATGTAGGTGGTGTTGAACTTCACATTAACACTGGCTGATAGTTATATACAATATAACAGTGATGAAGGAGGCACCACTGATATCTTCAAGAACTCATCAATGTCTACAAAATACAGTGAACTTATTCATCATTAGTCTGGCCACTAAACTGGGATTTTATTGGTTCTGGTAGACTAGACTCTCCAGATCACAAAATTAACTGCTGACACTATGTCACTGTCGGGATTTTTTTTAATCGAAATTCAAATTGGTTTCCTATAAAACCAATTTTTTCAAAGATATCATTAAATAGTCAAAAGTGATGTTTCTTTATAAAAACTTAATAATATTATAGTGAATATTGAATTTCTCCTAAAAAATAAAATTATCTGGGGATACGCTCATTTTTAAAAGAATAAAAATTTAAATGACACACATTTTCAACAAATAAATTAAGATCAATATGAAAATTTAATATTTGAACCACCCTTAATTTTTCCAACACCTGCTATGAAGAAATTTATGATAATTTTATATTTAACTGTTATTCACAATTTATATTAATTCTAATGTATTAACCTCTTAACTCTAGCAAGAGCCGAAGACTTCATGAGCGACGTTCTTTAATCCTCCCAATTAACAATTCCTTAATGTTATTTTTTTATTTTTTTACACAAATAATTTTGAACTTAAATGTATTTTCAGTATTCTGGTATTGGAAATAACTTATTTTATATAAAACATACACTATCATACTTAGTGTATGCAAGAAACATATTCCATATTATGGTGGAGGTGTTGTATCCATAGTATACTTCTGTATATTAGCAGAAATAGAAGATGGAATCAGAGTCTCCACCTAAGACAAGAAATCTTCAGAACTTCAATAACTGTCAGAGTAACAAACAAACATAGACTACTTGAATACAAACTGGCAGAAAGCAATCGGGAAGGTTATCTTAGATCAACTAAACCCTGTAGCTGCCTTTACAGTGTACACGTCTAAACTTCATGTCGAATGTCACTTGGTACACCATAAGGAAATACCTGAAGAATGTGAAGTCAAGCATCTAAGTAGGTGGTTATAAACCCTGAAGAATGTGAAGTCAAGCATCTAAGTAGGTGGTTATAAACCCTGAAGAATGTGAAGTCAAGTATCTAAGTAGGTGGTTATAATCCCTGAAGAATGTGAAGTCAAGTATCTAAGTAGGTGGTTATAAACCCTGAAGAATGTGAAGTCAAGTATCTAAGTAGGTGGTTATAAACCCTGAAGAATGTGAAGTCAAGCATCTAAGTAGGTGGTTATAAACCCTGAAGAATGTGAAGTCAAGCATCTAAGTAGGTGGTTATAAACCCTGAAGAATGTGAAGTCAAGTATCTAAGTAGGTGGTTATAAACCCTGAAGAATGTGAAGTCAAGCATCTAAGTAGGTGGTTATAAACCCTGAAGAATGTGAAGTCAAGTATCTAAGTAGGTGGTTATAAACCCTGAAGAATGTGAAGTCAAGTATCTAAGTAGGTGGTTATAAACCCTGAAGAATGTGAAGTCAAGTATCTAAGTAGGTGGTTATAAACCCTGAAGAATGTGAAGTAGGTGGTTATAATCCCTGAAGAATGTGAAGTCAAGTATCTAAGTAGGTGGTTATAAACCCTGAAGAATGTGAAGTCAAGTATCTAAGTAGGTGGTTATAAACCCTGAAGAATGTGAAGTCAAGCATCTAAGTAGGTGGTTATAAACCCTGAAGAATGTGAAGTCAAGTATCTAAGTAGGTGGTTATAAACCCTGAAGAATGTGAAGTCAAGTATCTAAGTAGGTGGTTATAAACCACAATTCAGTTTCAATGAACATTGTTTTATCTGTAAGAAAAATATTCACTGACACCTGATGATTGACAGCCTCCAGAGTGGAGAAACGTGTTGTTTGGTGTCGAACTTCTAACAGAGGATCATATTAAGAACATTAAGGAAGGAATTCTCAATACCCTCAAAATAAGTAATGATGAATAGGTCGAGCACGTTCTGTTGCCAGTGAATGTAACTATCAAGGGACTTAATAAGAACATAAGAAAGGAGGAACACTGCAGCAGGCCTGTTGGCCCATACTAGGCAGATCCTTCACAATCCATCCCACTAACAGAATAATTGCCTAACCTAATTTTCAATTCTACCCAAGAAATAAGCTTTGAGGATTCAATTAACTCATATGCGAGTCCCACTCAAATCCAACCCCTCTCACTCATGAATTTATCCAACCTAAATTTGAAACTACCCAAGGTCCTAGCTTCAATAACCCTACTAGGCAGACTGTTCCACTCATCAACTACCCTATTGCCAAACCAATATTTTCCTATATCCTTTCTAAATCTAAACTTATCCAATTTGAATCCATTATTGCGGGTTCTCTCTTGGAGAGATATCCTCAAGACCTTATTTATATCCCCCTTATTAATACCCATCTTCCACTTATAAGAACATAAGAACATAGTGCTCATATCACTAGTAATTCCCTCATCAAGGTTATTGATATATATTATCAAACAACAAATATTGCAATTCAGCCTTCAGATGAAAGAAATATTCAGTCAAGAAGATTGAAAGTTGACACACCAATAGATAAGATACTGGAAAGCTTGTAAATTGAATATGCCAAAGATATTTATCGTCTCTGTCTTTAAAACTTCGTAAGGTATATCAACAGGACAGTGGAACAACTCTACGAGGGGAAAGTATTTTTAATGATAAAATTATCAGAACACTTTGACCATGACTTGCTATTGAGAAATCTTACAGATTTGGAGATTATTCATCATCAGATGAAATTCTGATATTCAAAGCAACTGTGACATAAACAGCATCCCAAAGTCGAAAACTAATGAGTCTTTCTTATAGTGGAGATGAACTAGTACAAGACGTGGCAGGCAAATGTGAAGCAAATGTGTCTTCCCAGATTGGTCTCCAGTCTATGCATACATTAGCCATATTGCAAGTTCAGACCAAGATGAAACTATTAGATGTCTCATGATAAAAATAACTGGAAGATGAAATAGCTGTTTAAATACAGCATAATCAGGGAACACTAAAACCACAAATGGCTGCTGATATTTCAAGAAAAGCTCGTTTTTCCTCTTAAAATTCAGAAAGCTTCGACCTCCAGAGTTGAAAAGAACAGGCTGATGATATTAACAAAAATATTCTAGGCAATGAAAGACTGAATATCAGATTAAAGAGACGGATTGAATGAAATAATGTGTTCAAATATCTGGAAGCGGCCTTGTTGGTGGATGGGTCTATGAAACAGAGAAGAATAAAACAGATGAGATAAAAAGAGTGAGTGATGCTCTGAGACATTTGTGCTGAAAACAACTTTATCCATGGAGGCAAAAAAAGAAGAAGAATATACCTGTCTAGTTTGAGGACAATGATTTGTATGAATATTAAGCAGGGGATTCGGAGCTTGGTGATTAGAAGAAGGTACAGGATTACCAAAAGTATTATTCAGATGATGAGAAGGGATTACTAAGGTGGTTTGAACATTTAGAAATGTTGGAGAAAATAGGATGACTATGAAGGTGTATGAATCATGAGGAGGGAGGGACAGGTAGGGAAGAATGAAGGTGTATGAATCATGAGTGGAGGGAGGGACAGGTAGGGAAGAATGAAGGTGTATGAATCATGAGTGGAGGGAGGGACAGGTAGGGAAGAATGAAGGTGTATGAATCATGAGTGGAGGAAGGGACAGGTAGGGAAGAATGAAGGTGTATGAATCATGAGTGGAGGGAGGGACAGGTAGGGAAGAATGAAGGTGTATGAATCATGGGTGGAGGGAGGGACAGGTAGGGAAGAATGAAGGTGTATGAATCATGAGTGGAGGGAGGGACAGGTAGGGAAGAATGAAGGTGTATGAATCATGGGTGGAGGGAGGGACAGGTAGGGAAGAATGAAGGTGTATGAATCATGATGAGGGAGGGACAGGTAGGGAAGAATGAAGGTGTATGAATCATGAGTGGAGGGAGGGACAGGTAGGGAAGAATGAAGGTGTATGAATCATGAGGAGGGAGGGACAGGTTGGGAAGAATGAAGGTGTATGAATCATGAGTGGAGGGAGGGACAGGTTGGGAAGAATGAAGGTCAGGGTAAAGGAGGTTTTGAGTGCTTGAACTTTGAACTTTCAAAAGGTTATGAGAGTGTTAGACAGGAATGGGTTATGAGAGTGTTAGACAGGAATGAGTGGAAGCAAGTGGATATTATAACTTTACTTTCTGATGTATAAAACAGTTATAAAAAACACTGATAAGGAAGTGTGATAAATTTAAAAATGTGATGAGCCAGTCAAACTTAGTGACATATTTCTTGATTATTATTAAGACAATCGTAAACTCACAGAAAATAAAAATAAGCACTAACATGTATGTGAACTTTCTGGGAGAGCTTGAGGACTGCCAGGTCGTGGTAGGCCTGAGGAAAAGTGTAGTCGGGGTAGAAAATGACTTCAGAAACCTCAAAGTCCCTGGGTTGTGCGCAGTCGTCGCTGCTGTTGTAGTCGTGTTCACCAAGTCGTACAATGTTTACATTGCTGAAATAATAACACTGATCAGTTGTTCTGAAGAACTATCATTATGTTCTAAGGAAAATTATCTGAATAACGCGAAGTTATTATTTCCAATAGAAATTATTTTCCAGTTACGTTGAAACTCCCAATCTTCGTTATGAAGAACTAGAGCGATATTCATATATTTTCTTCCTATATTACAATTCTTATTACACATGTTGATCAAACAATCAAAACTTTCACCATCATTCACTCATTACCTATATATTTTTTTCCCCCATTTGCACAAAGACATAACTACCCACAACATCCCAACCTCACAAAGACATCACTACCCACAACATCCCAATCTCACAAAGACATCGCTACCCACAACATCCCAATCTCACAAAGACATCGCTACCCACAACATCACAATCTCACAAAGACATCACTACCCACAACATCCCAATCTCACAAAGACATCGCTACTCACAACATCCCAATCTCACAAAGACATCACAATCTCACAAAGACATCACTACCCACAACATCCCAATCTCACAAAAACATCGCTACCCACAACATCCCAATCTCACAAAGACATCACTACCCACAACATCTCAATCTCACAAAGACATAACTACCCACAACATCTCAATCTCACAAAAACATCGCTACCCACAACATCCCAATCTCACAAAGACATCACTACCCACAACATTACAATCTCACAAAGGCATCGCTACCCACAACATCACAATCTCACAAAGTCATCAATACCCACAACATCACAATATCACAAAGACATCACTACCCACAACATCCCAATCTCACAAAGACATCGCTACCCACAACATCCCAATCTCACAAAGACATAACTACCCACAACATCACAATCTCACAAAGACATCGCTACCCACAACATTCCAATCTCACAAAGACATCGCTACCCACAACATCCCAATCTCACAACGACATCACTACCCACAACATCACAATCTCACAAAGACATAACTACCCACAACATCCCAATCTCACAAAGACATAACTACCCACAACATCACAATCTCACAAAGACATCACTACCCACAACATCACAATCTCACAAAGACATCACTCCCTACAACATCACAATCTCACAAAGACATCACTACCCGCAACATCACAATCTCACAAAGACATCACTACCCACAACATCCCAATCTCACAAAGACATCACTACCCACAACATCACAATGTCACAAAGACATCACTACCCACAACATCCCAATCTCACAAAGACATCACTACCCATAACATCACAATCTCACAAAGATATCACTACCCACAACATCACAATCTCACAAAGACATCACTACCCACAACATCACAATCTCACAAAGACATCGCTACCCACAACATCACAATCTCACAAAGGCATCACTACCCACAACATCCCAATCTCACAAAGACATCACTACCCACAACATCCCAATCTCACAAAGACATCGCTACCCACAACATCCCAATCTCACAAAGATATCACTACCCACATCATCCCAATCTCACAAAGACATCGCTACCCACAACATCCCAATCTCACAAAGACATCACTACCCACAACATCCCAATCTCACAAAGACATCGCTACCCACAACATCCCAATCTCACAAAGACATCGCTACCCACAACATCCCAATCTCACAAAGACATCACTACCCACAACATCACAATCTCACAAAGACATCACTACCCACAACATCACAATCTCACAAAGACATCACTACCCACAACATCACAATCTCACAAAGACATCACTACCCACAACATCACAATCTCACAAAGACATCACTACCCACAACATCACAATCTCACAAAGACATCAATACCCACAACATCACAATCTCACAAAGACATCACTACCCACAACATCACAATCTCACAAAGAGTTAGTACTGTATTTGTACCTCAAACTCATGTCTGGCTTGCCGCAGATTTCCCCAAGCGCTGTATAACCCATACGGGTTGTATACTTTTCTCTGAATATAATAATAATAACACTATCAAAATTGATCTTTGTATTCAGTTTAGAAACGAAACTGCGTTTTAAGCTAACTTTGAGGCATTGATCAGGAATCAAAGCTGGTTTACGACATGCTCACCGCGGGTTCAATCCTCGCCCGCACCGTGGTTTGTTTGCAATAGTGTCATTACTCTATCACATAAGATTATATTTTCAATATTTTGGTTATTTAAAGTTTAAAAACCACCTAATATATTATCTAACACTCATAGGTATTATGTTATGTATAAATATTAATTTTAGGTGTTTTATTTTCAAAGAAATTCCAATACAGTCATTTTTTTTATTAACACATCGGCCGTATTTTACCAAGGCAGGGTGGCCCGAAAAAGAAAAATTTTCACCATCATTCACTCCATCACTGTCTTGCCAGAGGAGCGCTTATATTACAGTTATAAAACTGCAACATTAACACCCATCCTTCAGAGTGCCGGCACTGTACTTCCCATCTCCAGGACTCAAGTCATATACAAATGTATTTATTTCAGATTTTTCAGGCTTTATCGCTTTTGTTGAGTATTGTTCCTGTGCATCAGTTTCCATCAGACCTCCACACTGATCATCAGGGTTACCCTGATATCTCCATGACGGCCACACTGATCATCAGGTTACTCTGATATCTCCATGACGGCCACACTGATCATCAGGGTTACCCTGATATCTCCATGACGGTCACACTGATCATCAGGGTTACCCTGATATCTCCATACCGGCCACACTGATCATCAGGGTTACCCTGATATCTCCATGAGGGCTACACTGATCATCAGGGTTACCCTGATATCTCCATGACGGCTACACTGATCATCAGGGTTACCCTGATATCTCCATGACGGCCACACTGATCATCAGGGTTACCCTGATATCTCCATGACGGCCACACTGATCATCAGGGTTACCCTGATATCTCCATGACGGCCACACTGATCATCAGGGTTACCCTGATATCTCCATGACGGCTACACTGATCATCAGGGTTACTCTGATATCTCCATGACGGCTACACTGATCATCAGGGTTACCCTGATATCTCCATGACGGCCACACTGATCATCAGGGTTACCCTGATATCTCCATGAGGGTTACACTGATCATCAGGGTTACCCTGATATCTCCATGACGGCTACACTGATCATCAGGGTTACCCTGATATCTCCATGACGGCCACACTGATCATCAGGGTTACCCTGATATCTCCATAACGGCCACACTGATCATCACGGTTACCCTGATATCTCCATGACGGCTACACTGATCATCAGGGTTACCCTGATATCTCTATGACGGCTACACTGATCATCAGGGTTACCCTGATATCTCCAAGACAGCTACGTTCTGGTTCCCAGTAAGGAGGATGGTTCCCAGTAAGGAGGAAGGTTCCCTGTAAGGAGGATGGTTCCCAGTATGGAGGATGGTTCCCTGTAAGGAGGATGGTTCCCAGTAAGGATGGTCCAAGGGAGGATGGTTCCCAGTAAGGAGGATGGTTCCCTGTAAGGAGGATGGTTCACTATAAGGAGGATGGTTCACTATAAGGAGGATGGTTCCCTGTAAGGAGGATGGTTCCTGTAAGGATGATGGTTCCTGAGAGGATGGTTCCTGTAGGAGGATGGTTCCCTATGAGGATGGTCCGTAAGGATGGTTCCTAAGGAGGATGGTTCTTAAGAGGATGGTTCCCTGTAGAGATGGTTCCTGTAGGAGGATGGTTCTGAAAGGATGGTTCAAGGAGGATGGTTCCTAAGGAGATGTTCCCTGTAAGGAGGATGGTTCCCTGTAGGAGGATGGTCCCTGTAGGAGGAGGTCCTGTAAGGAGGATGGTTCCTAAGAGATGGTTCCCAGAGATGGTTCCTGTAAGGAGGATGGTTCCTGTAGAGATGGTTCCCTGTAAGGAGGATGGTTCCTGTAAGAGATGGTTCCTTAGAGGATGGTTCCTAAGGAGATGTTCCCTTAAGGGATGGTTCCCTGTAAGAGATGTTCCAAGGAGATGGTTCCTGTAAGGAGGATGTTCCCTTAAGAGGATGGTTCCCTGTAAGGAGGATGGTTCCTTAAGGAGGATGTTCCGTAAGGAGGATGGTTCCTGTAAGAGGATGGTCCCTGTAAGGAGGATGGTTCCCTGTAAGGAGGATGGTTCCTTAAGAGGATGGTTCTGTAAGGAGGATGGTTCCTGTAAGGAGGATGGTTCTGAGGAGGATGGTTCCCAAGGAGGATGGTTCCTGTAAGGAGGATGGTTCCTTAAGGAGGATGGTTCCTTAAGGAGGATGGTTCCCTGAAGGAGGATGGTTCCCAGGAGGAGGATGGTTCCCTAAGGAGGATGTTCCTGTAAGGAGGATGGTTCCCTGTAAGGAGGATGGTTCCTGTAAGAGGATGGTTCCTGTAAGGAGATGGTTCCTGTAAGAGGATGGTTCCGTGGAGATGGTCCCGTAAGGGATAGCCTGTAGGGATTTCTGAAGAGGATGTCTTAAGAGATGTTCCAAGGAGGATGGTCTAGAGGATGTTCCTGTAAGGAGGATTGTCCTAAGAGGATGTTCCTGAAGAGGATGTTCTGTAGGAGGATGTTCCTGTAAGGAGGATGGTTCCCTGTAAGGAGGATGGTCTCGTAAGGAGATGGTTCCTGTGGAGGATGGTTCTGTAAGGAGGATGTTCCCTTAAGAGGATGTTCCTTAAGAGGATGTTCCCTGGGATGTTCTGTAAGGAGATGTTCCCTGTAAGAGGATGGTTCTGTAAGAGGATGGTTCCTGTAAGAGGATGTTCCTGTAAGGAGGATGTTCCCCGTAAGGAGGATGGTTCCTGGAGAGTTCCTGGAGGATGGTCCCTTAAGGAGATGTTCCTGAGGAGATGTTCCTGTGGAGTGTTCACTATAAGAGGATGGTTCCCTGTAAGGAGGATGGTTCCCTGTAAGGAGGATAGTTCCCTGTAAGGAGGATGGTTCCCTGTAAGGAGGATGGTTCCCTGTAAGGAGGATGGTTCCCTGTAAGGAGGATAGTTCCCTGTAAGGAGGATGGTTCCCTGTAAGGAGGATGGTTCCTAAGGAGGATGGTTCCTGTAAGGAGGATGGTTCCCTGTAAGAGGATGGTTCCTGTAAGGTGGATGGTTCACTATAAGGAGGATGGTTCCCTGTAAGGAGGATGGTTCCCTGTAAGGAGGATGGTTCCCTGTAAGGAGGATGGTTCCTGTAAGGAGGATGGTTCCTGTAAGGAGGATGGTTCCCTGTAAGGAGGATGGTTCCCTGTAAGGAGGATGGTTCCCTGTAGAGAGGATGGTTCCCTGTAAGGAGGATGGTTCCCTGTAAGGAGGATGGTTCCCTGTAAGGAGGATAGTTCCCTGTAAGGAGGATGGTTCCCTGTAAGGAGGATGGTTCCCTGTAAGGAGGATGGTTCCCTGTAAGGAGGATGGTTCCCTGTAAGGAGGATGGTTCCCTGTAAGGAGGATGGTTCCCTGTAAGGAGGATGGTTCCCTGTAAGGAGGATGGTTCCCTGTAAGGAGGATGGTTCCTGAGAGGATGTTCCCTGTAAGGAGGATGGTTCCCTGTAAGGAGGATGGTTCCCTGTAAGGAGGATGGTTCCCTGTAAGGAGGATGGTTCCCTGTAAGGAGGATGGTTCCCTGTAAGGAGGATGGTTCCCTGTAAGGAGGATGGTTCCTGTAAGGAGGATGGTTCACTGTAAGGAGGATGGTTCCCTGTAAGGAGGATGGTTCCCTGTAAGGAGGATGGTTCACTGTAAGGAGGATGGTTCAGCTCTTAAGGAGGATGGTTCTAGAGTGTTCTGTAAAGGAGGATGGTTCCCTGTAAGGAGGATGTTTCCTATAAAGGATGGTTCCTTAATGAGTATTCTGAATAAGAGATGGTTCCCTGTTAGAAAATAGTATTTCAATTGAGTGTCTTATCAAGTTGGTGAGTTTATTCAAACATTGGTACTTTTAACAGGAGCTTTATTCAAACATTGGTAGCTTTATTCAAACATTGGTAAGTTTATTCAACTTGAAGTTGGGAGTTATTCAAACATTGGTAACTTTATTCAAACATTGGTAAGTTTATTCAAACATTGGTGAGCTTTATTCAAACATTGGTAAGCTTTATTCAAACATTGGTGAGCTTTATTCAAACATTGGTAAGCTTTATTCAAACATTGGTGAGCTTTATTCAAACATTGGTAAGCTTTATTCAAACATTGGTAAGCTTTATTCAAACATTGGTAAGCTTTATTCAAACATTGGTGAGCTTTATTCAAACATTGGTGAGCTTTATTCAAACAAAGTTTGTCGCTCACTTTGAGCTCTGTAATTTTAAATTCGTCAAATGTATTAAATATATTGTTTTCCATGGAATAACTAGACAATGCCTCTTTTGATCGGTTTCAAACTATAAACATTAGCGTATCTTCATTGTAAGTATTTTAGTGTTGACTTTCTATGGTATTGTTTGCTACTTTTCCATTTTGTACCAGTTTTATCAAATTGGATTTCTGATAAATATTTTTTATAGGACTGTGAAGAATTTGAAAATGAATATAGAAGATAAAATAAACAAAATTGCGTTTTTTTTTTTTTTTTTAATATAACGAGGACAGACATCTATTTTCAGAACATTTCTCTGCAACGTTTTTTTTTTCTTCCTTTTCCAAAAAAATTGTTTTTAGCTTGAGAACATAGGCCTTATTCAATCAGCTTAAATTTTCAGTTGTGGTACCTGCATCTTCTGCAAGAGTCACATGACTGTTTGCATGATTGGTACTCTATGTGCAACGTTAATAGGCCATTCCCACTTAACTGTTGTCATCTTCCACTCAATTCGGAATTCTCTCAGTACCACTGCTAATCAAGAGAGATCAACAATATCGACCTGGATGACCACTACTAAACTCTCTTAATATTGAAGACATCTTCTAATGATGTTTGTGAGCAAAAGATCAAATATTTAACTAAATATAATGATTAACGGTTCTCCCATTGTACGATAAACTGAGGGGATTTTTAAGGTCTGGACAGCAACAAGAAATTCAATAGCCACATCCGGAATATAATAAAGAAAGTCTCAAACTAGTATGTATCCTCTCTAAGATATGTTACTATGTACCTAGAACTAGCAAGATGCTTCTGGTTGTGCAATAAAGATATAGAACTTTGGGCAGGTATCAGAAAGGTACTAAGAAGGGTAATAAATGATAAAAATAATCAAGAAAATAAAGATGAACTCTTAGACAGTCTACCAAAAATATATAAGACATGGGAGAAAGAATAGGAGGAGTGAACCAAAAATGCAGAATATCCATAACACACTACACACACATGAGCTATAAATCTCTGCATAAACACCCTAAGTCAGCAGAAAGTGGAGCCAACAAGACTAGAAAACACACTTGACCTTATCTTCACAAATAATGAGGAACCTGGTAAAAGACATACCAATATCAAAAACAACTAATTCCGATCACAATCTAATCGAAGTTCAGACTTTCATACAGGGATCCTGATCAGCAAAATGCACGTAGCTGTGAAGGTGTCTTCACTAAATACTACTTCAACAACAAGAACATCAACTGGGACCAGGTGAACCATGTCATAAATGAAACATGTTGGGAAGATATCTTAAATAACATGGATCCAAACCAGTGCCTTGAAAGAATCAACTTCCTGGCAGCTGAAGTATGTTCAAGGTATATTCCCCAAAGAAAGAAGAAGAGCAGGAGTAAACCGAGAGAGAAAGGCCTCCTCTACAGAAGACGACGAAGAATCACTGAGCTCCTCCAAGAACGCTAGATTATCTGATCACGGAAGGAAGCGCTGACCAGGGAAGTGGAAAGTATCGAACTTTAGTTAAAGGACTCTTCTGGACCCAGGAGAGGCAGGAGGAGCTTAAAGCGATTTGTGAAATTGAAAGAAATTCGAAATATTTCTTTTCATATGACAAAAACAAGGCAAATACCACATCTAGTATCGGGCCCTTGCTCAGACAAGATGGGACTTACACAGATGACAACAAAGAAATGAGTGAGATACTGAAATCCCAAAACGACTTTGTGGTTAGTAAGCCACTAATCAGTCTGAAATCGATAATCCGAATGATTTATTCATGAATGAGCCTCAAAACTCCATCAATGATGCCAGATTTCCGCTTACCCTAACTCCAATAGACTTCGAAAAAAACCTGACAACAATCCCATGCATCCCCGGCTCAGACTCTGGAACTCTGTGTTCTTAAAAACTGAAATTTTCGTGCCCTAAGTATATTGGAGAAGGGGCTTAGACATGGTAAATTCCACAGCCCTTAAAAAAAACGGGTATAGCCCCACTCCCTAAAAGGGGGCAGCAAAGCCCGAACTATAGCCAAAACTCTAACGTCCCCCACAAAAAATCTTTAAAAATTAAGAAGCATGATGCAAACCCCTTGGTTCCCAAAAAAATGCTCAGGGCGCATGATTAGGGCAGGTCGCTCCTGCCTCTCCCTTTTCTGGATCCTATGATATGGGCTTGAATGGGAAAAACAGAATGCAGATGAATTAAGGACCCAAAAAACCGAAAGTCATCATGGCAATGGCAAAAAACTAAAAAAAATGGAAAATTGGGGGTGGATCTTCCTTCCTAACCAATCGCACAAAAGTGGGTCAACGATTAAATCGGGCTGATGTGAAAAACTCTGTTCCACAAAGGGACAGTACTCGCCCCCCCTCCCGTTCCTCATCCCCCTAAGAAAGGAAAAGAGATGAATCCAAGCCTGTGTCATTCTTTCAACAATATTTGGATCTGCATGAAATTCATCTTTGAGGGCAGGTTAACCTAAAAAAGATATAAAAATTTCCAATGGGCGGAAAAAAAATATGATTATGAGGGAAAATTCCCTTTCTCCGTTATGGAAAACTGGAGGAATTAATAATTTGAACAGGTATAATACAAACTCTGATCATACTTTAGAGCGGAAAAATAATGTGAGGGACCTGGGGTGGTTGCCCGGGGATCTCATTTTTCAAGGATACAACAGTGCCACGATCCCACCTGAAAAAGAAAATGAAAAGGATGGAAAATGAAAGTTCAAAACAAGAGATGTAAACCCAAATAGTCCTTTTCAAATCCCCCCGTTCTCAAAAAAACTGGAATACTGCTTTTACATTAACATCTCCGTTCAAAGCAGGTAAAAATTTCAGATCTAGAGAGTGTACAGAGAACCTTTTTTTACATAAGTTCCATCAAACACCTCAATTTGGAACGCGGGAACCCTTTGATTTGTACCCCTTTGGAACGCAGGCGGGGGTATATCATAATCTTCCGGAAAATTCTAAAAGGGAAGGGTTTTGAATCTGCCCCGAAATCACCCCCTACAAAAATGAAAGCCCCAAGGCCCATTTTATGCCAAAAAATACCCCCAATGAAAAAGGGGGTTTTAAATTTTTAAATAAAAGAAAACCCCATAAAGTGTCCCACCAAGCAAAAGGGAAAATTACCAAAAAGGCTCCTGGCTGCCTTCAAGCGGGAGCTGGACAGATAAAGTCAGTCCCGGATCAGCCGGGCTGTGGTTGGTACGCTGGACTACGTGCGGCCAGCGGTAACAGCCTGGTTGTTCAGGCCCTGATCCACCGGGGGGCCCTGGTCGTGGACCGGGCCGCGGAGGCGTTGACCCACGGAATCCCCTCCAGGTAGCCCAAAATCCAGGTAGATGTTTTAATACAAACTAATTAAGACTTATCTCCCCTCTCACTAGTCTTCTCGCATGCATTGACTCGGAAACCCCTTGTTATTTTTTTGGGGGCCCGGGGTTATGGTACAGGCCTGGGGTTTCAGTACAGGCTTGGGGTTATGAAATTACAGAGACCTGGGGTTATGCATTTTGGAGGCCTGGGGTTATGCAGTAAAAGGCCTGGGGTTTCAGTACGGGCCCTGGGGGTTTTTGAGTACGGAGGCCGGGGTTATGCAGTACGGAGGCCGGGGGTTATCAGTAGGGACCGGGGTTATCAGAAAGGGGGCCCCTGGGGTTTTCGTACGGGGACAACTTTTTTTGGATCCTAAAGAGAGGGAAAAACCATCTAGTTTCCTTTGGGAAATTTTTTTGGGAAAATTTAGGATGAAAAAACAACCCCAGAGTGTTGCAAGGTTTTTTTCGAAAGGCGCTGCTGGTTTTTTTCTTTCCCCTAAACCCGGCTTTTTAACATTAGTGAAGCGTCAAAAAAAAAAACAATTTTAATTATCATTATTAATAATGAATTATACGTTCGATCCCCAAAAAAGAGCTAAAATGTGAAAGGGTAAAACTTGACAAACCTGAGAAACACATCGTGTTGCGTTTATAAAATTTTTTGAAAACCAAGTTGATTTGACAACAGAAGTCACTTATGGAGGGAAATCCCAGGTGAAAAAAACCCTAATCTTACCATCATTTTGTTTGTTGTTTGTGTCAGGCATGGAAATAATACACATCAATGGGAGCTGTCACTCCGGGAATCACTATAAACAAGTGTTTAAAAAGAATGTACAAATTTATACTACAGAAAACCTTTTAGAAAATGGAAGCAGTGTCATTTAAGGATCCATTGATGGTTGATAAAAAGCCGCAGTGCCAGGTGGCCCTCCCGGGGTGCCCCCTCTCCCAGCGGGGTCCTGGGGATACTCATTTTAATATTATTTAATTTACAATATTTTCATCTGTGAAAAAAAGTTAATCAAAAGAGGTTAAAAAATATTTATTTTTAAAAAACAATGCAGAGCTATTGGTGGAAAGCAATTATGATTCCCCATTTTTCCCAACTTTAAAAGTAGTAATTAATTACAATTTAAAACATTCACAAAATTTTTTCACCAACATTTGCAGTTTTGAAGTCTGTTTGGAAAAAGGTAAACTTTTAAAGGATTGGTCTCTAAAATATTCAGTTTTTGTTTAAAAAGTCTGGACACATATTATTATATTAATAATGTGAAAAAACATAAATTTTTCCGGCAGTCCTAAGATTACCAATGCCACCCCAACACGCCTCACCACTTCACTGAATTGTTTTGTCTATTACTAATTATGGAATATATTGTAATTTATATGCCTTAAATATCCCCACAGTAACCAGCAATTGATTTTTTCCATTTTTTAAAAATTTTAATTAAATATTTTTTAAAAAACTTATATAATTAATTTAATTAACTGCTTATAAAATTTAAATTTTAAATTGGGGTTAACTTAAAATAAATAATTATATAATTTATATAAAAAATTTTATAAAAACACAAAATTTAATAAAAAATAATAGTTTATATAATTAATTTTTAATACCTGGAGTTACCTGGAGGGGGTTTTGGGGGGTTCCCTCAGCCAGTCTGAGACCAGGCCTGGTGGTGGATCGGGTCTGATAAACCAGGCTTTCCTTTGCTGGTCGCACGCAAACTGACTTACAAAGCACACCCCGGTTTTCCCGGAACGATTTTTGGGTCCCTGTAAAAGTGCCTTCTTGAAACACCCAAAGGGATTTTTGGAAATTTTCCCCTTTTTTTATGCGGGGGAGGCAGTTGAACAGTTTTGGGGCCCCGGACCCCTTATTGTTTTTCTCTCAGTGTACTCGTGGCACTCCTGTTTTTCATTGGGGGTTTTTTTATCTCCTGCCGAGTTTTTTGCTTTAAAGTGATTTTCTTGTGCAATTTTTATTAATCCTTCTGGGTTTTTCCCAAGTGTATATTATCATGTATTTTTTACCCCAGGAGCACATAAAGGACCTTCAACCTTTTCCCATTAATTTAGGCCCCTTATCGTACCCCGTGTGCCGTGAAAGTTCTTTGCCCCTCCCCAAAAGTCAGAAACTTCGCCTGCCTTGGGGGGGAAGTTAGTGAAAAAGCAGTATTCCCCTAGAAAAACCGTGATTTAAAAAAATTTTCCCAGGTTTGGCCCGCCCCCTATTTTTAAAGGTTCTCATTACCCATCCTATTTTTAGCAGATGAGGTAGATACATTTTTTGTATCTCCAGAAATCTCCCCCTCTATTGTATGGTTAGAATTTTTAAAATACCCTGATACAGTTTTAATTTCCCCCAAGTTTTCCATTTTGGTATTTGGGAAATTTCTCTTTCATTGAACTTCATTTTTTTTGGAGGGGAAAAAGATTTGGTTGATATACCCTTGGGTCTTGCGGGGGCCGAGGGGAGTCACTGCTATGACTAAATTCCCATCCCGGGGAAAAACACCCAACAGCGAAATCTTTGTCTATGTCAAAAATGAGGATGAGGAATAGAATGGGAGCGGTACTGTGTTGCCCCCAGACTTTACTCTGTTTACTATTATTCTTTGTGTTCTATTTGTCAAGAAGTTATAAAATCCATCTAAAACTTTTCCTGTTTTTCCCTTTTTATCCCCATTTTGTCCCTATTACACCATGGCCCACACTTGTCAAAACTTTTGCAAAGTCTGTGTATATTACATCTGTATTTTGTTTATCCTCTACACCCAGGACCTTGTCATAGTTACAATTTTGTCCTAGGCACATGTCGATTGGGGCCTGGGCCCCTTTTTTTGTGTGTGTGTGTGTGTGTGTGTGTGTGTGTGTGTGTGTGTGTGTGTGTATGTATGTGTGTGTATGTTATGTGTATGTATGTACTCACCCTAATTGTACTCACCAAATTTGGTTGCAGGGCCCGAGACTAAACCCCTGGCCCCCGCCTCTTTGCTATCCGCTACTGGGTCTCTGCTCCCCCTGCCCCATCAACTTTTTTTTTTCCGGCTTCATTTTGGTTCCCACCTCCACTTTATCTTTCCCCGCTAAATTTTTCCACTTCCTAACTACTATATGTCTGAAAAGTGCTTCCTAACATCCCTTTGACTCATCGGTCTTCAGTTTCCCAATTGTGTCCCCTTGTTTCTTTTTTCCCCTCTCGGGAAACATCCTGTCACTGTCTACCTTGTCGATTCCCCGCAGTTTTTTTGTATGTCGTTATCATGTCCCCCTCTGCCCCCTTCTTTCCTATAGTGTTTTTTTGTCTTATTTCTCTAACCTTTCTTCATAGGGCTTCCCCCTGAGCTGTGGAACTCCCCTTTGTGAAAACCCTTTTCCCTTTCTCAAATTTTTCTTGACGTGCTTGCCCAAAGGTGTGGGTTCCAGACTGGTGCTGCATACTCTAGTATCCTGACGTACACGGTGCAGTGTTTAAAATTCCTTGTTAAGGTAAGGGAAACCCTTTAATCTTAGGTTTGTCAGCCCCCTTATGCTCCCCGGTTTTGGTTGATTTGTGCCTCCGGAGACGTGTTTGGGTTTCTCCCCCCAAGATCTTTCTCCTTTTGATGGGGGTTTGGGCCCCTTTTACCTAGCCTGTAATCTGTCAGTGGCTTTTTTGCCTTTCTCCGATCCTCTTACTTTGCATTTGGGGGGGGTTAAATTCGAAAAGGGTTGCTAAAAACCAGATGCCCAAGCTTGCCCAGGTCTCTTTGAAGCCCTGTTGGTCCCCATCCGATGTGTTTTTCCCCTTTTATTAATTTCCATCATCTGCGAACAGAACACTTCTAAGTCTACCCCGTCCGTCATGTCATTCACATATCCCAAGAATAGCACGGTCCTAGGACTGCCCCCCTGCGGTACACCGCTCGCCCCGGCGCCCACTGGATACCTCACCCGCACCATGACCCGTTGTTGCCTCCTGTGGGTATTCCCTGATCCATTCGGTGCCCTTCCTGTTATCCCGCTTGGTCTTCAAATTTCCAAAGTAATCTCATTTTTGAGGAACTTTTCGAAACCCCTTCCTGCAGTCCAGAAAAATGCAGTCAACCCACCCTTCTTTTTGCCTTACCTCTGTTGCTTTATCTTTAAGAACTCCAGGGGGTTTGTTCCCACAGGATTTCCCTTTTGAACCCCGTGCTGTCGGGTTTGATTATCCTGTTCTGCTCCAGATGCTCCACCATTTTTTTCCTGATGATTTTCTCTAAGACTTTTACTATACACGTAAGTGACACTGGTCTATAGTTTAGTCCTCTTTTCTGTCTTTTTTTTTAAAGAGGGGGAATATTTGGGCCCTTTTTTCAATATCTCAGGTAGCTGCCCAGTTTCAAGTGATGTTTTGGGGAAAAATTATGGTAAGTGGCACTAAAACCCTTCCAACTCCTTCCTAAAGAACCCGGGGGAGTTTTTGTGGAATCCCTTTTGGGGTTCAAGGTCACTGATCTGCTTCACCCCCCCCTCAGTTTTGTGTACCTTCCAGCACTTGATACATCCCTTGTTGGTACGCCCCCCCGCCCTGTCTCCCAGCTGCCTTCCTGCCCCCCTGTGAATACTTCCAAACCTGAGTTGAGCTCCTACATACCTCTTGTCATTCCCTTTTTGGGGGTTACCCCTCTCTCCTCACCCCCTTATCACCTGGTCCTTGCCCTTTTTCTTCCTTCTGTGTGTGTGTGTGTGTGTGTGTGTGTGTGTGTGTGTGTGTGTGTGTGTGTGGGGTTTTGGTTGTGTTGTGTGTGTGGGGTTTTGTGTGTGGTTCTGTTAGTTGTTTGCCCCAAAAACATGTTCTTTTTTTCACTATAATCACCTTTTAAAATTACTATGCATTTGCTTTGTCTGTTTCTAAAGGTAAGTCTTGGATCTTTCCTTAATTCTTGGTATAACTTAACAAATTTTTTGGGGAAATTTTTTTTGTAGACTTGTGAGAAAAAGGAAAAACTTACTTACCTCTTAATAACCCCAAAAAATTTTTATATCTTAACCAAAAAAATTTTGGCCCTTTCCCTTTTTGGGCCCCAAAGAAAACAGTTTTAAAATTTTTCAAATTTACTGGGCTGAAAAAACACCACCCAAAAACGTTCATTTTTTCCCTGTGTTTGTCTCGTAGCTTTTTAAAAATGCAAATTGCAGATTTGTTAATGTTATTGTTTTTATATTTCAAATTGTTCGTAGTAAAAAGATTACTTATTTTTTAGCATAAATATAAGAAAATTTTAAAGGGGAAAATATTGGACATCCGTTAAAACTCTTTCCATCTGTCAGCCTGGTTAAATATGACCAAAATTTTTTAAAAAAGGGGTGGCCCCGGAAAGCCAGCGGAACTACTCGCTCAGATGCCCAAAAAAGCCCCAATGGAGGGTTATAACCGGGAAAAAGGCCCATCGGGAAACCCTTTTTCCTTTTTCCCCGGCCTTTTTACCAAACCCCTAACCTGTCAGCCTCGCATGTTATTTTAATCTGTATTGTTCACCATCTGGAAATTTTGGCCTTTGGAACTATAAAAATATATTATTTTGAAAAATTAAACACCCACCACCCAGGGCCGGGAAATTTATGTCTGCTGGGGGCCGCCAAAAACCCTCAATTAAAGGTGTGTTTACGTTGCCCCAAAATCGCCCCGGAACTGTCAAAATTTGTCACGGGGATAAAAACGGTTCAAAGGTTGCTAAAGAAATCAAAAAATCTTCTTTAAATAATTTTTTTTTTAGAGAACAACATTGTTACTGATTACAAAAAATTTTTTTAACATTTTTTTTAATTAGCAACAAAACTGCTTGGGGAAAAAAAGAATTTAAAAAGACAATTGCTCCCCAAAAAAGTAAAGTTTGGAAAGGAAATGTTGGATGGTTTCCCAGGTACTTCATGAGGCTTTTAACCCAATATTTTAAAAATTTTTTGTAATTTTACAATCTGAAAAAAGCTTTGCTTAACAATTTCAGTTAAGATATAATGCAAATTAGAAAATATTTAACTTTGGGGTTTATCTATAATGTAGCGTTTCGCCAAAGTGGCTTTATCAATCCCAAATTCTAGGACATGGTTTGAAGACAGTAAAACTTTTCAAAAAAAAGAAATCCCTGGCCTTGAAAGGTTCCCGGTGTGAAGGCACCGAGCCCCAATATATAAGCACCAGTCTTTTTCCTCGAAATTTTCCCGACTACGGTGATTTTCCCACAAAACCCCAAGGCTGAGGGACTGATTACCTCAGATGTTGAAAAAATAGTTTCTGCTTCAAAATGCCCCCCAAAATTTGCATTGAAAAAAGCCAATGGATGGCGAAACCCAAAAAGGGGGCCCAGATTTTTTGCATATGTGTCTAATTTTCATGTTGTCGTTTTCCCCAATTCTTGAAAAAGATATTATGCCCCTTAACAAATATCAACATTCCTTCAATTGATTATTGTACTTTAACTTTCTTTAAAGGGAATCATCAAAGAAAAGTAAATACCCATAGTGGTTTTTTATAAGGGGGAGTGAAAACAGTTCTCCCCTGAAAATCGTTCCAATAAACCAGCTTCACTCCCCCAAACCCCTGGTTACCAGCTTCACTCAGCCGCTGGTTACCAGCTGTACTCAACCCTTTTTTAAGGGTGTCACTCAGCCGCTGTTTCAATTAATCTGGACAACGGTAGGTGCCCGTTTATTCATTTCACTTTAATTTAAATTTTTAATTTAATTTAAATTTCCCAAATTTATTAACCAATTTTTTAATTTCAATTTACTAATTTTCAATTTATTAATTTCATTATTAATCCTTAAAAAAAAAACAGCTGAAGGATCCCTTGTCTCAAACACAGTGAAGGATTGCTTGCTCAAACACAGTGAAGGATCGCTTGCTCAAACACAGTGAAGGATTGCTTGCTCAAACACAGTGAAGGTTTCTTGCTCAAACACAGTGAAGGATTTTTCTCCCAAAAACAGTGAAGGTTGCTTGCTCAAACACAGTGGAAAAGGTTGCTCAAAACATTTAAAAGGGTTGCTTCTCAAACACAGTGGGGTTGCTTTCCAAAACAGTGAAATTGCTTGCTAAAAGGTCAGGGGAAAAAAGGGGGGGTCCACTTATTTAAAGTTCTGATGTAGAAGAGCTGTTTACTACCTCAGAATGTTCCCGATAACTTTTAAAAGTATTTCCACATCACAGCATTACCAAAAACGTTATGAAAACGTCATACATAAGAGTTTCCCCATGGAACGTTCCAAATTAAGGTCGTGGAACGCAAAATGAGAGGTGAATCGGAGAAAGTAATTGTCAAGCGTCCTATGACAAAAGGGAAACCACGGGATAGGAAGAGCCTTCTAGTCAAATTGGAAAAAAAAACAACGGTTGATTGCAGTGATGGAAAACCCGCTGCAGTGATGCAAACCCTGGTGACTTGGGCGACAGGAACAGCTTAAACCCACGGCGGTGCGATGGAATTGTGACTTTCAAGGGGCCCCTCATCCCAAAAACGTTCCCTATCACTTTTGTTTTGATACAAGACCTGGGGAAAAAAAAGAGGCTATTAACTTCAAAATTTTCTTAAAACTACAATGAAAATCTGTGCAAAAAAATAAGAAAGATCCATCCGTTATAACAAAAAAAAGTCACCAAGACACTGGGGACTCTCAGTGGACTTATTAAAAACAGTGGGGGGTGGTGATGAGCTGTATTTGAAAGGGGTCAGTATTTCAATTGTGCCCAAACAAATGGGGAAAAGGAAGTATAACAGCCCTTTCAAAACCCCCAAAGGGGATTTTTAAAGGACCTTTCCTCCTTATGAAAAAAATAATAGAAAAAAAGATTAATAACTGGTGACAATAAGCAATTGTAAAAAAAAAGTGCAAAAACAGAAAAAAGAAAAAAAAAAAATACTTAAAAATAATCCTGAAAATAAGGTAATTTCCTATATCAACATCAAAAGGACAAGGATTGCGATGTGGTGGCTTGCAAATAACTTTCAGGATTCAGGAAGTTGAGTAAAAGCACGTGAAAGACGAGGGAGTCGCAGGTGGACCAAAATCTTATATAAAATCAACACGAGACGCAAAGCACAGACATCGCCGTTGTTTCACGGGAAGTAGACTAAAAAGGGTAAAAACTGGTTTTTCTCTGTGATGAAGGCTGCTGAAGGGCTGGAATTCTAGAAGTGTGATACGACACCCTACTGTAGTACAGAGAAGATGAAGGGAAGGCGCTTGAAGTCCGGATCTAGGGCCCCCTTCTCTCGTCTGCGTCCGGGATGACCCAAGTTGAGCCACAAGGCTAAAAAAAACAAATAAAAATTTTCAAAAGGGTTTAAAAACCCGGACAAGCAATCCTCACATGCTGGCGAAAACCTTTAAAAAAAATGGTGAGTACAGAGAATAAATAACCCAAAATACGTAATTAAATCAGGTCCGGAATTTTAAAATAAAAACCCAACACCTAGAATATAAAATTAAAAAAGAGGGGCAATTCCATATTAACAGACTTGGTGGGAGTAGAAAGCCAAAAGTACTTTAAAACTCTCTAGGAGGGTTCCCCCTTTTTAACTCCACTGGGGGGGTAACCACCGGGGGGGGGGGCCCTTAGGAAGGGGGGGAGGAGGGAACGTGCGCCCCTTTTTTCAACAAGCATTCACCCCTTTTTTCCCCCCACCATTCACCATTCATTCAAGGGTTCCACTCTTATCTAACGAACGTTTCCCCAAGAAAGCATAACAATTTTAGATGAGTAACAAAACAGGCACAATACCGTGACTGGAACTAAACATAACCCGCAAAAAAAAAGGAGCACGACGACGTTTCGGTCCGACTTGGAATTTAAAAACCCCTAACACGAAGGACAGGTTGGGAAGGGGGGTTTTTTAAACCCGGAACAGGGGGGAAAGGGGACAAAAAGTGGTGGGGGGGAATGGAGGTTAGTGGTAGTGGTAGTGGTATTTGTAAATGGTAGTGGTATGGTAGTGGTAGTGGTGGGAGTAGTGGTAGTGGTAGTGGTAGTAGTAGTGGAGTCGGTAAAACTAGGAAAGGGGCACTGCAAAGACGCTGGCGGCCCGTAAAGGGTAAAAACAAGAACACAGTGGGAAAAAAAAAAATAAAATAGAGGACAAAAACAAAGGGAAAAGAAAAAAAAAGAAAGGGAAAGGAAAGCAGAAAGAGGAGAAGGGAAGAAGAGGGGGGAAAGGGAAACAGGTTAAGTCACGGGTGTTCAAATTTTGCCTTTAACAAGTAATGGGGAGGGAAAAAAACTACAAAAGGGGAAAACCAGGGAAAAGTTCATGGGGGAAAGTTGTGTAAGGGGGGTTCAGCCGGGCGGGGACTTGAAAGTTAGACGTAGGGTGACGGTTTTTTGCAGAAGACCAATCAATAGGATGACCCAAACTCTGACATGACGAAAAAAGGGATTTTGGGGTCGGGGAAGCCCCCCCTATTTTTGGGGTTCCCTAAATCTGAAAAAGATCGGCCAGTTTCTCCGAAGTACTGAAGAGGACAGGAGGAGCAAAAAATGATCCCCCGGGGAATCTGTATAGGGAGGGGAGGTATGAACTAGATTAGTGCGAAGAGTGTTAGTCTGGCGAAAAGGGAAGTTTGATGTCTAAGGGGAAAGGAGAGAGTTGTTGAATTAGTTGGGGGTTTTGTGAGTAGTGTAGATGAGGTGCGTTACATTATGCTGGGGGGTCCCAAATTGGGAAATTGGAACTGTGGATGGGCTAACGTTGGCCCAAAATTTCTAGATTACCACCCAAAAGCTTGTTTAAAAAATATACTGCCAGAGAAAACTATAAACTAGACTCAGGAAAACCGCCAAATTTTTCTATATTTCTAGAGGCCCAAACCCCTTGGGGGAAAAAGGTTGGAAGGATTTGGAGAGCCTCCCTGGTTTTAAGAAAACTGGGAATTCCGGTTTTCTGGTTTGGCAAAACCCCGGGGATTCTGAGGAACTTCTACCTCACGATTCTGATGAGACCCGGCCTGGAAAGATACACGGGAAAACTTGAAAACGATACAGATACACAAAAGTCTCCCTACGATCCCCGTTGGGGAGGAGAATCTTTTCCTTCATCTCTATCCTTGTTTGGCCAAAAACGATGAGTTATGCAAATGTGTCAAGTCAAAAACCCAATAATTTGGGATTTTTCTTGCAGCTGCCGTTAGGGGGGTCCTACAGGTAAATTCAACACCCATTGACACTGAAAAAGGGGAAGGGCCCTTTTTTGTCGTGTGCAACGATAATGAAAAGCAGAGAAGTTTCTCACACAACAGCCCCCACCACTCCCCCCACTGCTCGAGGATTTACTGTCATGTCATTTTCAGCTCTCAGGGCAAAGGGCAATTTTTCCCTTTAAAAACTTGATAAGCTTCCCAAAAACTCAACCATCCCCACGAACTCAAGGGATCGATTGAGGATCAAAACTCATAGGCCACAGTGGAGGCCATGAAAAAACCCCAACCCTCCATGCTCAAGTCCCTTCACTGATGTATTGGCCCACTCTTTGGCTGATGGTCTTGCTGTTTATTTTTACTTCGTCAGCCCTACATCATCGAAACTGAGAGATACCACTACATTCCTCACCCGCTGGACTTTTCTCGTATGCCCCAAAACCAGAGACTGTCCTTTGAAAGGAAAAAAATTTTAAACCGGGGAGAATGAAGGGGATATTTTAGTCCTGCCCCCCTCTCTTTTCCCCAACACCAACTTGCCTCAACTGCAAAAAACAACGATCATCACACTGGGTGCTAAATTCCCCTCCCAAAAAATTTTTATGGAAAAAAGACTCAAGAAGCAGCCCCAAAAAAAGTTCTCTTCCAGATCCCCCCCACCCCATGCTGCCCATTGAAATTGCAAAAGGGTACCACAACAAAAAACCTCCAAACTTCTACTCAACCTTCTAGTAAACATGCACCTGACTGTGAAACTACAATTCTACTGTATGGTCTATGCTCACATGCATAGGGTTTCTGTTCCCCGGGACTTTCCAAAAACCCCAAAATAACTTTTTTAAATTATTTCAACATGCCTAAGTTCACCTTCCCCGCTTCTCCACCATCTCAAAAATTTTAAACAACAACTTTTGGGATCCGGTTGTTGCTGTGCCCCGCAAGTCCTCCCAAGCGGGCCCCCCCACCACCACCCCCCACCGCCACCACCACCCCCCACCCCCGCCCCCAACCTTTAACCACCAATGGCGTTACACCTCAGTTCAGAAATGCCAAGACACATCACCTTCCCCCCAATGAGAAGTCTCTAACCGCTACCCCCGAACCAATCACCGACCACCTCTAATATGCATACATCGGCATACCTTGCCCCTTCCCTCACCAGGACCCGTAACTCCCTACTGCCTCGGCCCAACCCACAACCCCTCCACTGCTGCTCCTACCACACCTTCTGCAACTGCTCCAATCGATGATGAGACGGTGTTGGAAACCCCGGGGCTAGGTTCTCCCCCCTAACCAATCTCCAACACAATGTTTCCCAAGGGACTTCTCCAGCGTCTTTTAGGAAATGACAAGTTTTCCCCTTATTTTACACATCCCCTCTCAAACCTAATAAACGGACTCCCAAAAGAAAACAACGTACTCCATCTTGAACTTGACGTCGTCACTAGAAAAAATTCAAATTCTTGTTAATCTCCCTACTGATCAAACACTATAAAGTCCACTACTTCTCCCACCTCCCAAACTCCAATAATCTCCTTGCCAAACACATCACTGTAAATTGACTGCCCCCTTTTCGACCTTTCCTGCCTGCTGAAGCCCCCCTCCATCAACACCTGCAGTACATCATTCCCTTTTCTCCACAGTGGGTGGGACTGGTCTTTTCCCTCCTCTGCTCCTCCATCCCAACCTTTTCCCGTATTTCCCTCCCTTTCCCCTTCCCTTTTTCCTTCCTCATCTCACCCATCTTCCCGGGCATCAAGTCACAAGACCTGGAAAAATGTTGGGAAAAGCGAGGACGGGTCTTAACCTTTTAATCCCTTTAAAAACAAGTCGTGTCTATTAGGTAAAAAACCCCACGTTAAACTAGAATCTTGATTGAATTAAACGAAGACTATTTTTGTACTCATTTTTCTCTAAATCCGTATTTAAATACTCGTTTGGTTTCAACATCTAACTTTTCCATACATATTGATTATTGTTACATTTTACATATAACTGGGAAACTGGAAAACAAAACATTGCTATAGAGGACGTTATACCTTGGAATAACTTCCCAGGGGGGATGGGCGCACCTTATCAAAAGCACTCATGGGGTTTCTAATTTTAAACACTGGCAAAATAATGGTCTAGATAATGTATTTTATGAAGGATTTTTATTCTTAAAAAAAAATGAAAAATTTTTCACAGCTAACAAACTAAAAAAAAGGACCGTGTTCCTTTGAAAAACACCACTGTATTATATTACTATTGTAATGTCATCTTTTTCTAAAATTTTAACTTTTTTTTTCACGCGATCTTTCCTTTATGAAATTTTGCTGGGAAAATCAGTTAGAAAAAAAATTTTAAAAGAAAAGGAGGAATAAATTTTGATTAAGATGGTGAATTTTGGGAAAGGTCTCCCTACATGACCAGAATGGATATTTTTGCATTACCACAAAAAAAACATGATTTTTTAGGCGCGCTTTAAAATGAAATTTTTCCAAGGACAAACTGCTTTTAAACTTTTAGCAGGAATCAATAACAAAAAAAAAAAACTGATGAATCCCCGAGGGAGGAGGGGGGTGTATGATCAACATTCCCTTTCCCCTCCGACTCTTGTCTGCTAAAAAAACCAGATGAGTTCTTTAGGCGCGTGGGCTGTGGGGATGTAGTCAGTCCTCTTTAATAGCCAAATATTTCGCAAAAAAAGCTAAACAGTGAAAATCTGACTGTTTTTTTTGTGCGCTCTGTGGGTCCCCGGTTCCCGAACTTTGTAATAAAAAAGCAAAAATCGATTGATTGAGCAATGAAGAAAAATATTTTTTGCAAATTGGGAAAAAAACCTTTAATTAAGATGTTTTTTTTTTAAAAAATTTAAAAAAAAAATTGAATTAGTGAAACCCTAAAAAAATTATTAAACCCAAAAACAAACCTTTAAACCCAGGGAAATCTACCCCTGTCAAAGGGGACACTCAGGGGGACGGGGCTCCCGGGGGTTGGGCCCTCCCGGGGCGCTGATTTTGGCCCCGGGCTATAATTTATCTGATACAATTTGCAACCCCAAAAATCATTTTTTTAAAACTTAAGTTATTACCTATTTGTTTTCCGGGGTTTTTTATGGAAGTAAAATTAAATTAAATTCCCTGTTTTTTAATTTAAATTAAAACCCCCTTTTTTTATTTTGGGTTATTTTTCCCAATTTTTAAAAACAATTTTAAACCCAATTTTATCTAAACTAACCTAATTTATATTTAACATGAATAGAAAACTTTGTAATTGTGACGATTTTAATAAAATTCTTTAACAACCCACTTCCCAAAAGTTTTTTTGGGGTAAGAAAAACATTGGAATCCCGGGGACAGATAGACGGGTATAATGGCAGGTGACGGTAAAATGGTGACAAAAATTGGGGGGGAAAAAATTTGGGAGGTGACTGGTGCTGGTGACAGGAAAAGACATTTTTAATGACAAAATTGACTGGTGCTGGTGACATTTGAAAAAACTGTTGGGTTTTTTTAAAAAAAGGATTTTAGAAGTTATGGACGTTTCTCTGAAGGGTGATGACTCGGCAGGGGTTGTTGAAAAGGGTTTGGGGGCGGCCCTGCTGGGTGCTCTCCTTCTTTGGTGTCCATTTTCCCGGTTCATTCTGTAGTGTTGTATTTTTAAATAATATATAAAAAAAAAATCTGATGTTCTATCATACCTAAGAAACCAAAAGGAATGGAATCCCCCATTTCCTCAAAACCCAAAATCCACAATGTCTGGAAAACTGACACAAGCATGCCACAATTTTACTTTGAGTTGAGAGCATTTTGGATGACGAAATCCCGTTACAATTAAAAGTCAACCTTAGATACATAGGCATTTGAGTGCAAGGAGTATGACAAACAGTTCTATTTGGGAAGGGGAGAAACCCCCTTATTGATGCGTGATGTGGGCCATCACTCTGTATGACAACAACAGCACTATCGGGTGCCCAGTGGGTTGACAACAGCCACCCAGCTGCACCAATTGGATGACAACAGCAGCAACCGCCGCCGGTTGGAAAACAACGCACCAGGGACCAGTGTATGACAACAACAGCTTTCCAGCTGCCCCTGTATGACAAAAAGTAAACACCCCCCAGCTGCCAGTGTATGGCCCAACAGCAACTACCATCTCTGAAGTGGATGACAACAGCAGCTTTCCAGCTGTACCAGTGTATGTCAACAGCAGCATTACCAGCTGCACCAGTGAATGCCCCAGCACTACCCCCCTGTAAATGTATGATCACCCGGGGGCACTACCAGCTGTAAGTGTATGACAACAAGGGACTACCAGCTGCACCAGTATATGACAAACAGCAGCACTACCAGCTGTTCCAGTGTATGACAACGGACACCAGCTGCACCAGTGTATAACAACAGCGGCCCCTTTTTTGCCCAGTCTATGGCCCCCAACAGCACTACCAGCTGCACAAGTGTTTACCCCCATTACCAGCTGTAAGTGTATGTCAACAACAGCTTTAAACCCGCCGCCAGTGAATCCAACAGCAACACCCCGGGTGCACCAATGTATGATAACAGGAGCACTACCAGCTGCCCGTGTTTACAACATCAGCACTACCAGCTGCACCAGTGTATAACAAACATCAGCACTCAGGGTGCCCCGTCTATCCCCAAAAACGGGACTACCAGCTGCAACGGTTGGCAACAGCGCCTTTTTCCCGCTGGGGGTATGACTATTGCCCGACCGGGTGCCCCGTGTATGACAACAGCAGCATTACCAACGAACCCAAATGAATGAAAAACACCAAACCCGCTGCACCCCGTGTATGATAACAACAGCACTACCGGGGCCCCGTGTTGACAACAGCGGCCCACCGGGTGTTCCGGGGTACCCAAAAAAGCGTTTCCAGCTGCCCCTTGTATAACAGCAGCAGCATTACCAAACTGCACCAGTGTATAAAAAACAGCAACGTTACCAGCTGGACCTTTTTTCCGCGCATTCCCTCTGCCAGTGTTTGACAGCAGCAGCATTACCAGCTGCACCAGTGTATGACAACAGCAGCACTACCAGCTGCAAGTTTTAAACAACAACAGCATTACCAGCTGCCAATTTTGACAACAGAATCATTACCAGCTGCACCAGTGTATGAAAAAGAATCATTACCAGCTGAACCGGTAGGAAAAAACAGCCTTTTCCAGCTGCCCAATTAAAGACAACAGAATCTTCCAGCTGCCCCGTGTATGACAACAGCAGCACTACCAAACCCCCCAGTTTAAAAAAAGCAAACATTCCAGCTGCCGGCCCTTAAAAAGCCAGCCCCACAAAGTGTATAACAAAGCAAAAAAGTGCAACTTAAAGTTTACCAACAGCACTACCAGCGGGACCCGTGTATGACAACATCGGGACTACCAACCCACTTGGGGGTGATAACAGCAGCACCGGGTTTCCAAAATGTATGGCAACAGCAGCAATACCCGCTTTCCCGGGGTATCCCGGGTTTCCGGGTTTACCAATGGGAGCAGCAAACACTTCCCCTAAAGTAAAAACAGCATCAAACCGGGTGCACCATTTTTTCAACATCAGCTTAAACTGCCCCGTGTTTTGACAACAGCAGCATTACCCGCTTCCCGGTGTATGACAACAAAAATAAACTCCCTTTTATGACCGGGGCTTTTCCGGGGTGAAAAGTTTACAGGGGGGCATTCCCCGCTTCACCGGGGTAGACAACAAACGGGATTAAACTGAATCAGTGTTTTACCCCAAATTTTCCAGGTCACCCAGGGGTAACCAGCAGCACTTCCGGGTGCGGTATCCCGGGGAGCCTACCAGCTGCACTGGTTGACAAACGCCCCCGGGTTTCCCGTGTATGACAACAGCACCTGTTCACCAGGTTTTGACAACGGGAGCACTACCAGCTGCCCGGGGAATGACAAAGCCCATTATCAAACTGCCCAGTGTATAACAGCAACACCTCCAGCGCACCGGTTGACGGCCGGGACCCCCAACCCCCCAGTGTATTTACAACAAAAAACTTACCCCGGGTGCCCAGTGTAGCAGAGAAATACAGCTCAATTTAAAGGCAACTGCAGCCACCCGCTGCACCAGTGGCCCAAACACTTCCCCGCGCACCATTGTAAACCCCGCATCAGCATTACCAGCTGCCCCTTTTATAAAAATCAGCCTTCCCGCTGCACTAAATGTTAAAAGCAGCATTACCAGCTCGCCCTTTGGGACAACAAAACCTTTTTTTAGCTGCCCCGTGTATGACAGCAGTAACAGTTTTCACCAGTGTATGACAACTGCAGCACTGGCCTCGGTTATAACAACAGCAGCACTACCAGCTTTTCACCGGTATTTTACAGCAGCAGCACTTCCATCTCACCCTTTTATAAACATCAGCATTAAGCTGCCCAGTGTTAAAACCCCAAAAGTTTCTGGGTGCACCAGGGGTATGACAACAAAAACCTACCAAAAACCCGGTTGGCAGCAGCACTACCAGGGACCAGTGTTAAAACAACCTTCCCCTGCCCCGTGTTGGCAACAGCAGCATTACCGCCGCACCAGTGTTTTAAAAAGGGAACATTTCCCAAACTGCACCAATTAAAATTTCGCCGCACCCCTGCCCCGGATGGCAAACAGCATTCCGGTTCGCCGGGGTTTCAACAGGGATTACCAAATTTTGGGCCCGTGTTTACCCAAAAACAGCATTACAAGCGCCCCGGGGTTTTAAAACAGCGTTACCGGGTGAACCTGTGTATGACAACAGCAGGGATTACCAATTTTTCCAATGTTAAAAACATCAACCAAACCCGCCCGGGGTTTTAAAACAACCAAACCCCTTCGGTGTTTTGGAGCATTACCAAAAAAACGCCTTAAAGGCAACTGGGGGGCCCTTACAATTGGTATGACAACAGCGCTTTCCCCGCTGCCCAAGGGATGACAACATCCGGGAAATTTCCAGCTGCCCTTGGGCCCCTGACAACAGCAACAAACCCCGGGTGCACCAGGGGTATGACAACAGCAGCATTGCCGGGTGCCCAGTGTATGACAAACAGCATTTTCCCGCTGTACCTGTTTTGACAACAGCAACAATCCAGGTGCGCCGGTATGCCCAAAAGCAACCAGCTGCCCCGTGTATGAAACAGCTGCATTACAAGCTACCAGGGGAAAAACAGCAACATTCCGCTGCCCTGGTTTAAACATCAGCATTGCTTCTCCCCATTATGACAACAGCAGCACTACCAGCTTCACCAGGTATAAAACAACAGCACTACCAGTTGCACCAGGTTTTGACAACAAGCGGGATTTCACCGAAGGGGTAACAACAGCCGGGACCAGCTGCCCCGTGGTTCTTTTGACTATGGGGCCCCGACAGTCTGGGCGCGATGGGAAAAAAAAAGAAAAAAAACAAATATTGATTTTTTTTACCAAAAAAAAAAAGCTGATGTTTCAAAGGAACACCCTCTTTTAAAATTTTCATCATTTCGATGTTTCTAAAAGGGAATTTTGTAATTTTTTAACAGGTAAAAGGGGTCCCGGGGTTTGTCTGGGAAAGGGGCTGACCCAACAAAAAAAATTTTTTTTCCCTTTTTTTTTTTATCAATTTCTTATTTTTTCCTTTTAATTTAATAAAAATTTTACCATTTGAGTTTATAAGAGAGGTTTGGGGGGGTTTTTAAAGGCTAAGTAATCGGGGCCTTCTGGCCCCCTCGGTTTGGGTGACAAGTCCAAAAACGATTTTGGCCAAACCGCACCAGCCCCAAAAAATTGTTTTTTTTCTTTTTAATATCAATAATAATGTTTATTTTACCCAAAAGTCTATTATGACATAAAGGGGCTATTTGATATAAAACATAAAAAAAACCAGAATAAAAATTTGTTGCATAAATGTGGTCTCTCCCTTCAGTTGGGGTGGTAAAATCAAATTATGGAAATTTTTTCATTCTCACATCCTGGTGTGGGGGAAAACGAAAAAGGGAGCGATGGTAAACTGTAGTAGACACTCGTATATGATGAAAAAGCCGGAAAAAAAAAAATATTTTCGGGTTTTTTTTTTTTTTGACGACTCGGGCTGCCGCGCTTCGGCCTTTCTCGAAATTATTTACCTTTTGAGGGCGGGGAATGATTAATAATAACAATTGACCTTTATTTTTCCCCAATAAACATAGAAGAATGACTTTCTTTTCAAAAGGGGGGGTGCCCCCTTTTTAAGTATCCCAAAAATTTTCAGATTTTTTGTGGATAAAGTCCGATATTTTTTCTTAAAAGTAAAACCTACAAACTTTTTTTTTAAAATGAAGATAAGCTTTTTTTACAGAATAAAATTGGGCAAAAGACTTAAATTTTTCTAAACGGGAGGAAGTGTCAAAGCAACTTTCCCAACTACCCCCTTTTAAATGGGAATTTTTTGGGAAATTTTTAGTAAATCTTGCATTTGGGTTTATTTGCTTTAATTTTAAATTTTAAAACCCTTTTATCCTTTATTACCTTCTAATAGTACCAAAAATGAGCGCAATTGATAAACAAAAAAAAAAATCAAAATTTTTTCATTAAAAAGGGGCCCCCAAGTTATCAATACAGTTTAAAGCATCCCGTTTTGGGTTAAAAAAGGGTTTGGTTGTGATTAAAAAAGATTAGAAAAAGGGTTCTTCACTAAATGATTTTTTCAACATTCAATTTTTTTTATTTTTTTAAAAATTTTAAGTTTTTACTTTTTTAAACAAAACTGAAATCTTTAAAAATTGATAATCAAAATTTTTTGGTAAAAAAGAATTTCGCTATTAAAAATACTGTCAAAAATTTTTACTTATGCCACGAAAAAGGGAGTGTGAGCCTCGTGTTCGGGGGCAACAACCTCATGCACCGCCTCTGCCCACCTCAACACCAACTTGCCTGAACTGTAAAAGCAACGATCATCACACACTAGCTGCCAATGTCCTACTCGAATAGATATTATGAAGAAGACTCAAGAAGCAGCACATAAAAAGTCCTTTTCCCAGATCACTCACCTATGCTGCCATTGCTAAATTGCAAACTACAACAACAAAATCCTCCAAGCTTCTACTGACCCTCCACTACCAACATCGCACCTGACTGTGACCCAACTACAATCTACTATTGTATGATCTATGCTCACATGCATAACGTTGCTGTTCCTGGACTTTTCAATACATCCATTAATGAACTCTTCAAATTAAATAACATGCCCGAGTTCACCTTCCCAGCTTCCTCCACCATCTCAAACTCTCAACAACAACTCGCATCTGCAAGTCACTCCCAAGCAGCCACACCACCACAACCTCAAACACCAATGACGTCACCTCAATTCAGACCAATGATGAGACACAGTCACCGTCCACCAATGAGAAGTCTCCAACCGCTCCTGCCAATGAACCAATCACCGACCACCTCTACTATGCATACACGACATGCACCTTGCACCCGACTACACCTCTCTGCCAGGACTTGTAACTCGTACTGCCCGCCCAAGCACACAACCCTTCCACTGCTGCTTCTAACAAACCTTCTACAACTGCTCCAAACCTGATGATCAGGTGTTATATTGCTCATGGTACTGGTTCGTCACCACTAACCAATACTCCAACACAATGTTTGCCAAGGAACTTCCTCCAACGTCTTCAGGATGGAACTGTCAAGTACACCTGACCCTGGCTACACCTAATCCCTCTCAGATCTACTGAAGACATCTAAGCAGCTAAACCCACTTTTGAAATTGACTTCATCACAAGAAAGAAGTTCAAGTCTCTTGTGAATAGTTTCCTACTGACTAGTCACAAATACTCCAGTAATCTCCTAGCCAACACATCACTGTAGCAGTGTGACTGCCTTCCTCGACCTAACCTGCTGGAGCTGCCCTTCTTCGCTCCTGGGAGCCATGTATCAATGTCCACACTCTCTCCATCAACGTCTGCAGTACATCAGTACCATTTGCTCCACAGTGGTTGGGCCACTGATCTTTCCTACCTCCTTCCTCCTCCACCATCCCATCCTTCTCCAGTATTTCCATCCATCCCCTTCCTTCTTCCTCCTTCCCCATCTCACCGATGCTTCGGTCATTCCAAGTTCCAAGTTCCTTAATGAATCTAGACTCCCACTGATCCATGAACTTAAACACCATTGTTTCTCTAATAAATCTATGATACCTCTGTTTCTCAAAGGTTCCAACATACCATTGCTTATTAATGAATCTAAGCATCATTGGTCCCAAAAGTAACTAGGCTACCATTGCTCTTTAATGGATCTAGGTACTTCTGATCCTAATGAAGCTATGCTACCACTGCTTCAGCATGCTAACAAATATGGGAGTGGCGTGGACTGACTCGTAAGACACATGGTATAAACCTGAACTTGTCTCTCTAACGAGACTGAGACGAAAGCAGTAAAATATGTTATGCTCTCACCAGCTGTATATTATCAAAATATTGGCGTGAGGGGTTCATTAGGGATAAGTAAATTATGTGAGTGACGCCCAGAGCGGCGCTCCTGTTCACTCTTGAAGACCACAGCAAATCTTGACTTTCTGGTGAGAAATGTTATCGTTCAGTCTATGCTGTGCGTGTTATGTTTGTCTAAAAGTAATCTGGATTCAAAAGAGCACTGTCAACAGTATTAAAAAGATTGTCAAGGTAAAGTTTGAAGAGCATGCACTCCTTATGCCATTGTTTCACTCTCTGTTGAGCTTAAGAAATATATTACTGCACTAACGTAACATAACTGCAGAACAGACAATGTAACATTGCTACTGTGCAAACATAACACTTCTTCAGTGCCAATAATGTAACATAGCTGTAGTACTGTAGATAACGTGACAGATCAGCTATTGTATTGATTGTTTTAGTTGATGTCAAGGAAAATGCTGTATATTTTTTTCAGTTCCTACTTGCATTATTTAATAAGGTACATTACAGTGGCAAGATGTTATGGATGAGTTACGGTTATGAATTGGAAAGTGTTGTTCGGATAGCAACAAATCAGAGACGGCAACAAATTTCAGACACGAAATTCATAGTGAATGGATGTAAATGATGAATCTGGTTTCTACTACTGTACTCGAATTTCAGGGTGGGCAGACTATTAGAAAAACTCTTGAACAATCTTTACCTTTCAAAAAGAAATCCTCTAGTTATTTCTGAATGAACAACATTGGGTGGCAAACATTGGGGCGTGTCTCCAACTAAAATAGAGGCATGATGTCCTCCGTAGTTAAGGCAGACACACGAGACCTCTGATGTGTAAGTCCATCATGAGGAAAGATAGGAAGTTTTTCATTACTTCTTGCCAAGAAGTACTTTATACATAGATTAACAACTACGTTTTTAATCCTCGCTTCCAATACTACGCAAGGCGTGTTAATATGTATTATTGATTATGGAAATGAAGTTAATAATCATATTAAAACATTAATTTACTAGTGAGTCATCTGAACTGCGATGAGCTGGAGAACACTTACTTACCTGAAAGGTAAACTCCATTATTTACTAATAAACGAGTCCCAGCAATAATTACACTATTCCAGTCCGTACTCTTCACGTAATATTTCTAATTATGCTGTTCAACAACTTCCCCACCTTCAAGACGAATTCTATGTACTTCCTTCAGGCGTCACCTCAGCAAGTGTCCTCAGTTATACCTTCAAGCTACAAGTTATTCTACTATTTTTTAATTATGTCACATATACAATTATCAAAGAAAAGTTAATCGTCTTCTCACAGTTTAAACTGAAAACTTACTAAGACAGAGATGCTGCAGAGACCCAGGTTATAGACACTTGTCTGAACAGTTATAAGCACTGTAGGAACTTTGCGAACACTTTTATTCGCACTTATATCAACTTCAATAGACGCTTTCGAACGCTTGCATTATTAACCTTGTTTTCTCCTTTAGACATCAACTCTTGTTTATTCACAGGTCATAATTGACACGCAGCCTCAGCTACATGTTAGTTATATGCTTAATTAGCTTAATGAGGCAGGATTATATATATCTAGAAATATATCAACTGTTTATATATATTTTTATTTTATTTCCTGTTTATGTGATTACACTCAGTATTTTTTCTTTTAGGATTAAAGTTATTAATGTTATTCTTAGATTAAAGTTATTAATGTTATTTTAGATTAAAGTTATTAATGTTATTAAGGGTGCAAGTCATTTGTTTACTACAAATCAAGAGTAACTCCTTTGCAAAACTGGTATTTATGTAAACTCTTCGTGAATGTGAGTTCAGAAATAAACTAGTATCGTTATATTAATTTCATACATTGACTTCGCACTCAAATGTATTCATTGACACGCATCTCGTGTATATGCGGTACACTGAAAAATGGGCACCTCTTGGCATGTACACTGAGTAATGCACACCTTACGGCGTATATACACCGAAAGATACGCGGCTCTCGGTGTTTACACAATGATCAATAAATACCTCACATCAATCTTGAGACTGATGAGCCGAAAATACATCGACTCCAGCCTGAGGGACTGATTATCTCAACCGCCTTCATCTTCCTCCGTTCCTCTCTGTATTGGATTGAAGAAGTTACTGGCTGGCGGAACGTTTCCTCAATAAAGATTCCCAAAATGTTGCACAAGTGTCTCATTCTTCAAATCAGGTTTGATTCAAGGAAGGAGAGTGAAGGCAGGCAGGCACTTGAAGGAATCCAGCAAAAGAAGTGTTGGTTAAGAGTATGTTTGATTGTGTCGTAGAAGAATGTTTGATTGTGTCTTAGAAGAATGTTTGATTGTGTCTTAGAAGAATGTTTGATTGTGTCTTAGAATAATGTTTGATTGTGTCTTAAAAGAATGTTTAATTGTGTCTTGGGAGAATGTTGAATTGTGTCTTGGGAGAATGCTGAATCGTTGAAGTGTTTATAAGTACTGATGGATGTCTTGATGCATGCTTGTCAGGTGGTTGTTGTTGTGATGCTGGCCTGTAGACGAGGATTGCCTTGAAGCTGGCCTGGCAGATTGTGATTGCTTTGTTGCTGGCCTGGCAGGTGATAGTTGCAATGATGCTGGCCTAGGAGGTGCTGTATTGCCTTGTGCTGGCCTGACAGATTGCTTCTGTCTTGGATGCTGGCCTGACAGATAATTGTGTCAATGATGGCCTGGCAGATAATTGTGTCAATGATGCTGGCCTGGCAGATAATTACGTCAATGATGTTGGCCTGGCAGATAATTGTGTCAATGATGCTGGCCTTGAAGGTAATGGTATCATTGGATGACTTGGTGGTTTCCAGATAGGCATTAAGGTTTTATGTTTTGTACTGTAGTCAGGATATATCTTCTTATTTCAAGAGATGATGTGCTTACCATCTATGAATTAGTTTGTATTCATAAATGCATAATTTAGGCAAAGGCTTCTTATAAGGAACAAAACAGTTATAATACTTAAAATCCCAGCAATATTAATGCATAGTCAAGAAGACAAACAAGAAGCGAATGAGAGTAAAATTGTTTGTTCAAATGTGTCCTATGGATGTGAAGTTCTCTTGTTTTTTAAATAATCTTTGATAAGATTGAAATGTTTGAAAGATGGGGCAGAAAGCCGTCACAGAGCAAGTCCCTACTAAACCTACATTTCTTCAGTGTGACCTTATCAAGTTTGCAGACTGCAGACTGAAGTGAATGCAAAAGACCCAGTTCTTCAGTCCTGTGATTGAGGGTTGTCAGTCCCTTAGCCAAAAGCAGATGCTTGGAGGCCAAAAACTTATATACTGAATTGTAAAGAGCTTAGCTGGAGATTGCATCACAACCAAGCTGCGCCCATTGATGGAAGTATGTCAAGCTACGCTAGTGTGTTACACTAATGAGCTCTACTTCAGAAAATGAAGTGTAGCATCATCTCAGCTCGCTACACCACGTCTACTGTAGCTTCAGCACATTAATCATCGGCCTCATGTCTGGCTTTCTTTAGACTATTAGACCGATTAATCCTATCTGAGACGAGGACGAACAACCTCAAATTACCTCTCCATTTCCTTTGACTATCTCCAGCATTAACTACATGTATTTGACTGAAGCAGCTTGTTCAGAAGAAACGTTTCGATAATAAGATACCTAAGCCTATTCGTCAACTTGTTAGTATTGAATTCATTAATATGATATGAATTTAGTGTAAATCACAGAATACAAATATATACTTCTCTAGGAATCTAATATCATTAAACTTTAGGGAACACAACTGTGTTTTGGTAAGACTTTTTCTGCTACAGACCTCGTTGACTCCGAAACCCTCCAGGTATAGACAGAAACATTAAACCGACGAAAACGGCAGAGCCAGACAGAATTCTTGGAAGCAGCAGCGACCCTCCTTAGCAAAAATCATTGAGCAAAACAGTGAGTGTACATGCTGGCTGGACTCTATTGCCCACATTGCCCATTCATAATAATCATATAATAATTCATATAATAATCAAAGCAACTAGTCACCATACCTCCCACCCCTCTGCTCCCACTAATACCTGACCTCACCAGACTTGATCTCGCTGATTGTATTATTATTATCATGGGAGAGCTAAACCCAGGGGATTATAGAGCTCTTGTAAGGGGGAATGGAAGGCATTCAGGCGTAATTTTCCCAGATTATACCTCATGTACATGACCTACTTTCTGCAATGATATTATGTAATGTATTCTGAGCCTCTCCTCATGAGGAGTATTTGCTCATTCTTGTATATTTGATAAAGCCCAACCTTGAGCGAAACTTATAATTCAGAGGATAATTTGCTACAAACCCCAATGGTCATGATTTCTAGTGGCTTAGCACTTATAATAAAAACAATGATGATAATAATAATAATAATAAATTTTTTTAAATAATATTGTAACTACCTGTTGAGATATTGAAAGGTTATTTAGAAAGTGTGAAATAATTAGAAAATGAGACTTTTGTAAATTGTCCAAGTTGGACCGAAATATCGTTGCAAGTTTCCTCTCCCATGGGGCAGGTTATTTTGTGTATTCTTACAGTCTTTGGGGGGCCTAAACCCGTAGGAGTGATGCAGCGGATGAATGGATGGCATTCGTTTTGACCCAAGGAATGAGGCCACATTTCATTCTCAGCTGGAAAAACCCCCCCTTGAGAGGAGTGGATATATTATTTCGTCTACAAATTTCTTGTAAGTGTTCTCTCTCAGTCACTAAAGTGTCTTTCCCGACAGCTTCCTTCCTCTCACACACGTAATGTGTTTGCTTAAGACTTTTTTTTCAAAATTTTTTTTTATATTTTTTTTTTTTTTCATGTATGGTTTCCCAAAATTTTTGTCGCTACATTCTCCTGACTACCCTGTGGCTGAAGAATGTTTTCAATCTTTAAATTTTCATCAGCCTTCGCTTCAAGGGGGCCAAGAAGCTGAAAACTCAGATGATCAAAGGAAGTTAGGAAGATTTCTTCGCTGATAGTGGAATTGGAATACTGGTGAACGAAAGTATGGGGAACCATACAAGAAGACAAAAGAAAAGTTAGCGGGGGAAGAGCCGAGGCCAAAGGGGAGCCGAGTCTCGCCCCTGCAATCACAATTAGGTGAGTACAATTAGGTGAGTACACACACACACACACATCTTGTTAGCTTGAACCTTCCTCTCATACACGTAATGTGTTTTTAAAAAATCTTCCTGCCATACACACATAATGTCATCTGACACTCACATAGTTGTTTTCTCGAGCCTTCCGCTCACACTTACAAAATATAAACAGACATGGCCAAGCTGAGGGCCAGGAGTAAAGCGGGTTTTGTTCATTCAGTGGGGGTCGCGGACAAAAAATAGGTTTGCTTTCCGGTCTTATTGAACGACTCCCGAATAGGAACAATTGGGTTCCAATGAAACCCTCAAACCATGTTTGTGAAACAATCAAGTTCTAACTGAAAATTTTCCGAGACAGAATTTATAAAGTGAAATTAAAGCGTTCGTTTGAAGCTCAAAACCAATGCCACTGATTTAAACTAAAACACATGATTTTGTTTTTTGGGGGTATGAATTCCCCATAAATCCCGTCTTGCCAGGAATGCCTCATGAAGCATGTTATACGAGTGCTATGCTCCCTTGAAGAATCAGAAAAACTTATGCAACATTTGTGAATCTTTATTGAGGAAAGATCCCAAAAAGTTACTAGTTCTCATTTTTCAACTCGTCGGTTTTATAAACTGTTTACATCACGCTATGTGTTTAAAATCCATGTTAAATGGCATGTAAATATTAATCAAGAAGAGGGAAAGAAGAGTGACGGAAACCCCGACTCAACCATGTTGTTTATGAACAGCTTCTGAACCAGTAAGCGAACTGCCAGAGCTCATAGTTGTCAGTGGGCGGTGACCCGGTGAGTGGCGAGAATCCTCTGTGCTACAGTCTATAAAAAAGTAAAAGTACTGTTATATCCACCGAAAGGTGTATATTTCTCAGTGTATTAACAAAAATTGGTTTATCTCTTGAACATGCTCATTGAGGTTTGACTTAATCCCAGTTTGGAATTAAATTGACCCTAATTGGTGGTACACAGGTGACCTGCAATCATAATTATTTTTGTAGTAAATAGGCTTGAACCTAAATAAACCAATAAACAACACTGAAGCAAAGTAAATTGTTAATAAACAGTCGATGCACACTTTAGTTAACATAACTCTGCCTCTTTAACTCGTTATACAGTTACAAAGTGTTGTCGCGTGTGTTTGTGAAGTGTTAGCGTGACCAGTTTGTTGGTGTCGATTGAAAATAATATAAGAATAGCAAGTGTTCAAAAGTGTTTATAACAAAGTTGTTTATATATGTGAATACGAGTTCGTAAATAAAGTGCTTATTGCTGTTCATAAGTGTTAATAACGTGGGACCCAGCACCACCAGTTTGCACGAATAGTTCAAACACCTACCACCATGGGGTGATCAGTATCAATATAGAATGCGAGAAACTGCAACACTAATTCGACTGGTACTGTGAAAATTATTGTTGTAACATATATCAAGTTTTTATAAGTTATCAGATTATATGTGATAATACTTCGGGAAAGTTGTGGCCTGAAAATTATAACTTGATACTTACTGAAGGTGCGGGCTGAAGGCTATAAAGACTATTTCTTCTGAAGGTGAGTGCTGAAGGCTTTAATTGGAGATACTTCTGATGTTATGAGCCGAAGGGCAATAATATATTTAATATACATTTGTGTTTTTCCTTTCAGGTAAGTGGTTGCTGACAGCCCCATGATCCAGTTAACACACCATTAGTAAGGTAAGTTCTAGTCTTACACCAGTTGTCAGCTGATATGGTGTTTCACCATTAACACTAACATGCAGTGCATTGAAGAACATTTGCAATGAGAACTAAAATTAATAGCTGTTAATATAGTAATTAGAAAAAGCATACTATATCCGTCTTTCGTTATGAAGGGCGTATGACCTACCTAGCACAATCATGATGCTAAAAAAAAATTGAAATTACATTGTCCTATCGACTCAAATGGTACCTATATTTACTTGGCCAAAACAAATCCCTTCTTTTGCGAAATAATCGGCCTCGTTGGCTACGAATATGATCTCAAATATTGAGAAAAGGTGAATGACTTGAAAAGTACTTCTCAACATTCGGGGCATGTGAGAATGAACAAGTAGAATACGTTTGAATAATGAACATTGCTGTATGATCAAGACGAATGTTCATGTGAATATAGTAATACAGGCTTTATTTTATTTATTTTTTTAACTTCGTGGAGGTTCTATGCATTTCTTCATGCAAGTTAAAAAGTAAAAAAAAAGTTATGGAGTTTGTGGTTAACCGTGACCCAAAGCAACCTAAGTTCGGATTGTGGCTATTGATTTTCTCGCCATATTTAAAACTCGAGAGTATTGTGATCCAACATCTTTTAAATCTTGTATACCAGGACAGCAAAAATTAGCGGCGCTAGCAAATGTGAGTATAATGGTATGTGACGATTCTCTAATGAAGACTGAAGCTTTGGCACGAAAACCCCCTCTATGGATATTATTCTGGCCTTTCATTTAGTAGCAGTGGGTGTACACAATTACAGCCGAATATCTGGTAAATGTTAATGTTAATATTTTTTTCTGCAAAGTGAGAAATCTCCCTCAATATTTGCCACAAGTTTCGCGAAATGAACCAAAGTGTGCAAGATCATTCTTCATTGAACAAAAATTGATTAGTTGCATCTTCTGAAAAGGGTGTCTTGCCTGTCTGATAATTTCGGGTTTACCACCTTCAAGTGAGTTATGTTTTCCCAGAATAATTGGAAGCGAACGCAGTCTTCATTTCACAGTTGATTTCCATATAAAGTATATTGCTTATTCTAAAAACAACGAAAGGTTTATTTTTTAATGAGTTTTCTGTCTTAGATTGATGCTAGCAAGTATGCTAGCATACTTGCTGTGTTAAGTTACCGTCAGTTCTGTATACATGTTACTTCACAGTGAATTCTGTGGCAGTGTTTTATTATAGTTTAAGCACTAGCAATGTTCAGCAACACTGTAAACCAACTACGTTAAGTTAGTCAGGAATTGCAGTTGTATAATGTTAAAACTGCAGCAATTTATTCCAGTCATTATTAAAACTGTGCAACATTGGTCTCTGTGTTATGCTTCAATCCATCTTGAGGATGTGATCCGTTACAGAACTCTAGCTTTGTTTCTGTTTCAATAGAGAGTTGTGAAAAGCTAATCGGTCTTCTAGCATAAGGTCAAATTCAACCAAAAGCAGGGAAAATAATCTTAAGAAGCTGAATTTTTTTTAAGATACGAGGCTCTAAATATTACTGGAAGTTTTCTGGAATCTCAGAAGAGAATGCCAAATAAGTCAAACGCTTGTCTAAATGGCAAGGGTGTTTTCCACTGAGTAAGCAGAAAGATTTTTTTTTTACAGAAATGTACAAAATCAGTCTGATCATAACAAGAAAAATATATATCATTGATTTTTTAAGTAAAATTAAATAAATTTAAAATGACTTATGATTGCAATTCTGGTTTATAACTAGAGCTTTGGTAAGATGGGAAAGAATGAAGGATGGGAAAATGGGAAAGAGTGGGTGAGGGAATAGGAGGTGGGGTAATGAAGCTAAGTGGCCTAACCACTTTGGTGCATTTTAATAAAAGTGTGTGTGTTGTGTGTTCATGAAATCCATAGGATGGGGTATACCACACTACCCATCAACGCACACATTTGTACAAGTTGCATACATGCATGACGCTGAGTTTTTTTTTATATACATGTGTTAGGTTAGATGGAGTTTCCATGTTAGGTTTGGTCAAAAAATATATTTTTGGTCATGAATTTAATAATATATTCCCTGCATGCATTTTAAGTGGGCAAATAAATATTATTATAAAGTGTCAGAATAATTTTTCAGTAACTAAAATAAGTAAAGTCAAATAGACGACAATTTGTTCATGCGATTTTTTTTTTTTATAATTTAATGAATTACAGTAAAATGCCCTAATTATCATTTTTATAAAATGCGGAAAAAAAATTCACAACTCCGTAGTTAAATCAGATTGCCACGGCACTACTACGTTCACCTATCTTCATCATTACATAATTGTTGTGGCTCATTTATTGGACTTTTTCAACGAAACAATCAAATACATAATGTCCGTGCCTTTATTTACACTCTACATGGGTTGCATTACACTCGCTAACTCCCCGACGTGGTAAACACTAATTCCTTATTGCGTCCACACAGTTAGCGTTATAACAGAGACGATCATTAGTATATGAGTCGTCTATTTCTGTGTATAATGTTGATTTATTATGTCTCTGGTTAATGGCCTGAGAGTAAGTATGCAGGGAAAATATTACTTATGATCATTCCATCTGACGAAGAAGAGAAAAACCGATGATAATCATAGGTGGATGATAGTGTGATATTCATATACTCTTCCCTTCCTCCATCCCTTTTTTTTCCCCTTTCACCCCCCACCCCTTCCCATCTTTTTTTTTTTACGCAGGGTTTGACAGGATCCCTAACTTTATTGACAAGTTATGGATTCCTAACTTTATTATCAAGTTAAGAGCTGTTACCTACATCAGCTCATTTGAAAATATTTCCCCCACTACCCCTCCCCTCTTTTTCCCACATCGCCCTCTTTTCCCCCCTTCCATCTTTTTCCCACCGCTTTTTCTCCCTTTTTTTTCTTTCTCCCTATCTTTAATCCCTCTTCCCCCCCCCTCTGCTCCTGGCTCCGAGGGCGGAGTTTCAACAACAGAATGTATTAACAGTGTGCGCTCCAGCATACTGTGCTTAAACTTACCTTGTGCTCCAGAACAATTTGGGCCTAAACTGCGCTCTTGAACTATGAATACAGTATGCTGAAAAAATCGGTTTTTGAGCTTTCGTTGTGGTTGAACAAATGTGCTTAAGCACACAGTGTACTCGCCTAATAGTACTCACCTAATTGTGGTTGCAGGGGTCGAGACTCAGCTCCTGGTCCCGCCTCTTCACTGATCGCTACTGGGTCCTCTCTCTCCCTGCTCCATGAGCTTTATCACACCTCGTCTTAAAGCTATGTATGGTTCCTGCCTCCACTACATCACTTGCTAGACTATTCCACTTCCTGACAACTCTGACTGAAGAAATACTTCCTAACATCCCTTTGACTCATCCGAGTCTTCAACTTCCAATTGTGACCCCTTGTGTGTGTGTACTCACCTAGTTGTAGTCGCCTAGTTGTACTCACCTAGTTGTGGTTGCAGGGGTCGAGTCATAGCTCCTGGCCCGCCTCTTCACTGGCCGCTACTGGATCACTCTCCCTGCGTCATGAGCTTTATCATACCTCTGCTTAAAGCTATGTATTGAGCCTGCCTCGACTACATCGCTTCCTAAACTATTCCACTTCCCGACCACTCTGTGACTGAAGAAATACTTCCTAACATCTCTGTGATTCATCTGAGTCTTCAGCTTCCAACTGTGTCCCCTTGTTGCTGTGTCCCATCTCTGGAACATTCTGTCTCTGTCCACTTTGTCAATTCCTCTCAGTATCTTATATGTTATCATATCCCCCCAATCTCTCCTGTCCTCCAGTGTCGTCAGGTCAATTTCCCTTAACCTCTCCTCATAGGACATACCCCTTAGCTCCGGGACTGGTCTTGTTGCAAACCTTTGCACTTTCTCGAGCTTCTTCACGTGCTTGGCTAGGTGTGGGTTCCAAACTGGTGCTGCATACTCCAGTATGGGAATAACGTACACAGTATACAGGGTCCTGAACGATTCTTTATTAAGATGTCGGAATGCTGTTCTTAGGTTTGCTAGGCGCCCATATGCTGCAGCAGTTATTTGGTTGATGTGCGCCTCAGGAGATGTTCCTGGTGTTATACTCACCCCATGATCTTTTTCCTTGACTGAGGTTTGCAGTCTCTGGCCCCCTAGACTGTACTCCGTCTGCGGTCTTCTTTGCCCTTCCCCAATCTTCATGACTTTGCACTTGGTGGGGTTGAACTCCAGGAGCCAGTTGTTGGACCATGCTTGCATCCTGTCCAGATCCCTTTGTAGTTCTGCCTGGTCCTCGTCCGATTGAATTTTTCTCATCAACTTCACATCATCTGCAAACAGGGACACTTCGGAGTCTATTCCTTCCGTCATGTCGTTCACAAATACCAGAAACAGCACCGGTCACAGGACTGACCCCTGTGGAACCTCGCTCGTCACCGGCGCCCACTCTGACACCTCGCCACGTACCATGACTCGCTGCTGTCTTCCTGATAGGTATTCCCTGATCCATTGTAGTGCCTTACCTGTTACCCCTGCCTGGTCCTCCAGCTTCTGCACTAATCTCTTGTGTGGAACTGTGTCAAACGCCTTTTTTCAAATAAAATTGTGTGTGTGTGTGTGTGTGTGTGTGTGTGTGTACACTCACCTAATTGTACTCACCTAATTGTGGTTGCAGGGGTCGAGACTCCTGGCCCCGCCTCTTCGCTGTCCGCTACTGGGTCTCTGCTCTCCCTGCTCCATGAGCTTTATCATACCTCGTCTTAAAACTATGTATGGTTCCTGCCTCCACTATATCTTTCTCTAGACTATTCCACTTCCTGACTACTGTGGCTGAAGAAATGCTTCCTAACATCCCTTTGACTCATCTGAGTCTTCAGCTTCCAGTTGTGTCCCCTTGTTTCTGTGTTCCCTCTCTGGAACATCCTGTCCCTGTCTACCTTGTCGATTCCCGCAGTATTTTGTATGTCGTTATCATGTCTCCTCTGACCCTTCTTTCCTCCAGTGTTGTTAGTCCTATTTCCTCAATCATTCTTCATAGGACAGACCCTGAGTTGTGGAACTAGCCTTGTCGCAAACCTTGCACTTTCTCTAGTTTCTTTACGTGCTTGACCAGGTGTGGGTTCCAGACTGGTGCTGCATATTCTAGTATGGGCCTGACGTACACGGTGTACAGTGTCTTGAACGATTCCTTGTTTAGGTAACGGAACGCTAATCTTAGGTTTGCCAGTCGCCCATATGCTGCCGCAGTTATCTGGTTGATGTGTGCCTCCGGAGACGTACTTGGCGTTATACTCACCCCAAGGTCTTTCTCCTTTGTCGAGGTTTGTAGCCCTTGTCCACCTAGCCTGTACTTTGTCAGTGGTCTTCTTTGTCCTTCTCCGATCTTCATGACTTTGCATTTGGTGGGATTGAATTCGAGAAGCCAGTTGCTAGACCAGATGTCAAGCTTGTCCAGGTCTGTTTGAAGTCCTGCTTGGTCCTGTGTGTGTGTGTGTATGTGTGTGTGTGTGTGTGTGTGTGTGTGTGTGTGTGTGTGTGTGTGCGTGCGGTGCTGCGTGCGTGTGCGCTGGGGCACAATTGCTACCCTTACTGAAGACTGATTGAACTATTAAAGGAAATCGTGGAACAGAGAAACAAACACGTTTGCTTTATTACAGAGCGAAACTACACGTTAAATTAATACTTAACCGAAATGAAAAAAAAAAATATCAGTAAATTAAGTATTACAATAATCCTTAAAATAATGCTTATCTCCAAGTATTAAATAAACATTTGAGTGTTAATGTGAATCCTCTAAATAAAGGATGGTCTTCAGGTTGAAGATTTATTGTTAATATATTAAAGTTGAACAATAAACTTAGGGTAGCGAGATAAGGAATTTTCTGGAGCATTGCTCTAGTGGGTAACTGCTACTGAGATTTCCTGCAGAGACTCGAAAAAGTCTCCTGGTTGCTACAAGTCTTGACTCTCGTTCAGATATCTTCTTCCGTGTCATGTAAGACTCCTGCCATCCACAAGTCATCACCTCTTCAGGTCTCCTCCAGCGGGTCCTATAACACCCTTGCCACCCCAAATTCATCACTTCCCTTTTCGTATTTCCTCCAGCGCCTCAAACGAGATTCCTGGCACCCACACTCACAACTTTCATCCTCCGGGTTTCTTCAGTAGGTCATACAAACAAAAGAGTAACTTAGACCGAGTTATGAAGGAGAGGTGAAGTAATGCCCTACAAGTTGTCTTTACTATGTTCATACTCGTGAGTCGCTCTAGACATCTTAGTACACGTGGATAACTTTATCTTAGCTGTTTCTTCTGTGAAGTGTGCCAAGAATACTGTCTTCAGTGTTACCGAGTGGAAGACAGTGTTGCTATTTCACGGTGGAACACTCTCTTGACGTCGGTCTTATGAAATTCTCTAGAGCTCATTATAAGCATTTTAAAGTCATTGTTAATGCTGAAATAAATGTGGCCATGACTCAGGGCCACAGATTGTTTGTAATAAAAACATAACTTTCTTCTAAGTTGGGATAAACGAGTTTCAGAAAATATTGTGGAAGGTGAAGTGGGGCACAGACAGGAAATAAAGAAGACACTGTAACACAGGGAGGATGGTAATGTGATACAATATTACATTAATAGTTTAATGCAATATTGTATCACGTTACCAGTCTAAACTCGTGTTGGTTATTCAGAGTAAGGAGAGATGGAGGCTGGATCTTTCGTTCACTAATCGTCAATCAAACGCAAAATGAATAATGTGAAGGGGTTTTAATATTATTTTTAACATAGCAAGTTAGGATACTGTAGCGCATGAAACGCTAGTGTTGCAACAAACCAATATATTGCAACTCGCACAGCTAAAAAGAGCAGCTTAACACGGAACAGATTAGTGGACTGCAAAATTACAGTAAAAGCTGAGAAAAATCATTTACGCTTTATTCAACAAAATGGGATGCATCAGCGGTGTCCTGTTGCCCTGTTCTACGATTTTTACACAGTAATAGCAAACGCTGTTTCTCTGTTACACTCCGTCACTCAGGATGAGACTGCAACATGGTTTTAAATCAGTCTGCCTGAGCGGAAAGGGTACAGAGGATATCGCAAAGTATTCCAGCAAGGGTTCATTATTTACCGGATCATCGTAGATTTCATTCCAGCTTTGCTGAAGTGTGTCACTTGGGATTTCCATATCTCAGAATAACCTTTCTCATGCATAAGAAAAGTGGAATTTTTATCTTGAGACATACAAAGTGGAAGGATGTAGCAAATAATGTTAGAGCAGAGACTTACACGAGCTGCTGAATCTGCAATGAACACACCCTAAGTCAGAAGATAGAGCCAACAAGACTGGTCCTTATTTTCACAAATAATGAGGACCTGGCAAGAAACATAATATCAAAAACAACTAAGTCAGATCACAACCTAATCGAAGTCCCGACTAGCATGCACAGGGGTCCTGACCAGCAAAATGCACAGAGCTATGAAAGTGTCTTCACTAAATTCAACTTCAACAACAAGAACATCAACTGGGATCAGGTAAACCATGTCATAAATGAAATATGATAAATTAGACACATATGCAACACTTTGGTATCTTTATTGAGGAAACCTTTCGCCACACAGTGGCTTTATCAGTCCATACAAAGGAGAAAGGTGAAGACCCTTTCTCCTTTGTATGGACTGATGAAGCCACTGTGTGACGAAATGTTTTCTCAATAAAGATACACAAGTGTTGCACATGTCTAATTTATCAACATGTCGGTTCTATGAACCATTCATCAACATAAATGAAATATGTTGAGAAGACATCTTAAATAACATAGATTCAAACTAATGCCTTGAAAGGATCAACTTCCTGGCAGCTGAAGTGTGTTAATTAAAGGTATATTCCCCTAAGAAAAAAAAAGTAAACTGGAGAGAGAGAGACGCTCCCTCTACAGGAGAAGTCGAAGAATCACTGAGCTCCTTAAGGGCGCTATCTGAAACACGAAAGGAAGCACTAATGAGGGAAGTGGAAGGTATTGAGCTTAAGTTAAACGATTCATACAGGATTCAGAAGAGACAGGAAGAGCTAAAAGCAATTAGTGAAAATAAAAAATTCAAAATATTTATTTTCATATGCCAAGAACAAGGCAAAAACCACATCTAGTATTGGGCCCTTGCTCAGACTAGATGGAACTTACAGACAACAAAGAAATGAGTGAGATACTGAAGTTTCAGTAAGGCTCTGTTTAGCGAGCCATTAATCAGTCTAAAGATCGACAATCCAAATGATTTTTTATGAGCCTCAAAACCTTGTCAATGTACGCCAGATTTCTGATATAACCCTAACTCTACTAGACTTCGAGAAAGCCATTTATAACATGCCCACGCACTCTGCTCCAGGCCCAGGCTCGTGGAACTGTGTTCATTAAGAACTGCAAGAAACCTCTTGCGCATGTTGTAAGTATGCTATGGAGATGAACCTTAGACACACATGAAATCCCAGTCACTAAAAACAAAGGATATAGCCCCACTCCATAAAAGTGGCGGCAAAGCAATAGCTAAGAATTATAGACCAATAGCTCGAACGTCCCACATCATAAAAATCTTTGAAAAGTACTAAGAAGCATGACTGCAAATCACTTCGAGTTCCAACAATTTTTTTTTATATTTAATTTAAAAACATACAATTTTACAAAAACATCTGGAAATATACTATCATAAAGGACTCTTCTATTAGTATAAAAAAAACCGATACCTTTAACATTCACCAGCCACCATAAGCAAGGTTATAAGGTGCTGTCCTAGAACAAAATGTTACTTAAACAGCACATAAATAATACACACTAAAGAAAAACCCTGTTGCATAAGTAAATCCTTCAAACCAAGGAACAAAAATAACTTTATGCTTAATTATACGTAAGATGACCTGAAACAAGGTTTAATGTCCACCAAGAAACCAAGACTTTCGGCCTGATATAAATTCATACCCCCCCCCAACCTGCCACTACCACGCCCGTGCACATCTGTGATAAACTAGTACAATTTTTTTGCTTACATCTCCACGTACAAGTGCACATTCCATATCAGTACATTGAACACAATTCAAAAAACTAACCCAGTAATATACATAGCCACTAAACTTCAACTCCAAACCTATACGCTACCTATGACTTACATGTTGACTAGAAAAACACTTAAACCATGATAATCCTTTATATACATTAAACCAATAAATATCAGTTATCTCCAAAATATCGTGATGACACATAACCAAAAACCCTTTTAAATCAAAACCTGAACATACATATACAGTCCTGCACAAGAAAAATATACCAAAACATTATAACTAATAGAAACTCATATAACAATCCTGATACATTACAATGCACATTCATCTTAGTCAAAATTTCATATAAAAAACAAACAAAGTGAGAACATAGAAAACTGGGAACACTTATGATGGATTTTTTCCTTTTAATTAAAAAGGACACAACGTACAGGATTCGGAAATCAGCACAGCACAAAAACATTAAATTATGTAAAACACAGGAACTAACATTGCCGTAATACGACACCCTAAAGAATATTAATGAATTATGTTGAAATTGTAACACTACTTCACATCAAAACATGAGAATATTTTCACAATTTTCCCAGGTAACTCATTGGACAAACAATTCATCTGTAAAGTGTGGAACGTCAAAAAAAAAAAAAAAACTACCTAAACAAAACCCCAGGACCTTGAGGTAGGGCAACCCCCCTTCGGAAAACCCCTGACACCCAGGATGAAGACCCCCCTCGTCTGAGTCATCAGCCACATCTTTCACCCATATCCTGACAAAACAGCGCAGGAACCGCAAACCCCGCCAACACCCCCCCCCTCCCGCTACCCCCCATACATGGTAAATTAGACACATATGCAACACTTGGGTATCTTTATTGAGGAAACGTTTCGCCACACAGTGGCTTCATCAGTCCATACAAAGGAGAATCGTGAAGAACAGGGTGTGAGGTTGTCAGTCCCTCAATCTTGAGTCGATGTTGTCAGTCCATCAATCTTGAATAGAATAACAGCATATGAGCAGAGGAAGCTTATATACTGTAGACAGGAGAGGTGCAGCAGTTGTAGGTGGTGTCACATTTGTTCAATGTGGAAGTAGGTCGTGCCCAAGGAATAGGCAAGCGAAGAAATCCCTGTATTAAGATACCAATATGTTGCAGTGTCAGACAGGATGTGAATGAATGGTTCAGAGAACCGACGAGTTGGTAAATTAGAACATATGAACACTTGGGTATCTTTATTGAGGAAACGTTCCTCAATAAAGATACCCAAGTGTTGCATATGTGTCTAATTTACCAACTCGTCGGTTCTCTGAACCATTCATTCACACCCCCCATACATGCACTCCACCCGACACTTGCACACCCTATGCCTCACCCCCTCCAGAGACCAACTCCTCCAAACTTATACAAAACTAACCTCGTAACGTTCCCATCTATAGCCGCTTATACCCCTCCGAGAAATCTCTATCCCACACCTTACCATACAACCCCTGATTCCTACACTTAGTTCCATAAAACCGAGCTGCTAGGGCCCGGATCCGTGCTTGTTGCCCACCTCCCTCATCTCCCATGACACATAAATGTAATCTAAAACCAAATACATAATCGCACACGGCATGTCCTCGGGACATCCCATCACTTCTAAACATAAAATCCGCAGAACCAATAGACCAACCCCCCCCCCTGAATTATCCCAGTGAACCATTCCTCACCCTCCCCAAACCTTCGCAAAATACACAACGTGAAAAGCCGTGTTCGGCGTTCCACAAAGCGTACAAAATCATCACTTGTCAAACCCATCACGAAAAGTTGCCCCCTCGATGCAAGAATGCCGTGAAGAAAACGATACCCGCACTCTGGGAGGCAACTTCAGCTGTCTGAACCAGTACCACATTACATTCCAGATATACCTTGGATAAACCTCCTCCCCTAGCACCCCCACGTCCCCCTATCCCACCCTATCCAAACTCCTCAATTTTACCCGTCCAGGATCTGGGACCACCAGGAGATGCCTCAGAATCGCCTCACACACCGACAGGTCCATACCCTGCCACCACCTAACCTCCCTCATGATTCTATCCACCCTTGCCGTCCGATACCCACCCCTCGCTATAAATTCCTGCCTAACATATAACCCCATTAATCTCCTATGCAAAGGTATCAGACCCATACCTCCCTTCCCTACCTTTGTCATTACCATCTCCTTTCATAACCAATGCCTCCCAAAACCCAAAATAAACCGCAAAACCCTGTTCTGCAAACACTGGATGTCTCTTTCCAAGAGGGGATATACAGCGGCGACATACCAAAGCTTACTATACACCAAAGAATTAATAACAATCGTCCTTTGCAAGAGGGTTACCTCACCTGGCCTCCAACCTGCCAGTCTACCTAAAGCCGCATTGACCACCGCCGAGGAATTAATCTTGTGCGCCATGCTCGCCACATTACCAAATGTCACCCCGCATATTTTCAAGCTATCTACTGTTGCCCACCCGAACCTCTGCCCCAACCCCCCCCCCCCTTTCACCCATGTTCCTATCTCTAACAACTTTGATTTCGCCCTATTCGCCTGCATACCTGTTGCCCGCCCAAAAACCTCTGAGTCTGTTGACATTCCCCAATCCCTCCTCGCTACACACTAAAATGATAGTGTTATCCACGTAACCAATAATCCCCGTTCCTCCTCCTAGCTCACAACCTTCCTCAATGACACCCTCTGACACCAGCCTGTAAAAGGGGTCCTGCAAACACGCAAACAGAAGCTGCGATAAGGGGCACCCCTGTCACAACCCCCGTTCCAACCTCACCATAGATCCCACCCTCCCGTTCACCTGTACTCTCACTCTAGCTCCTGCATACAAAGTGTGCACCCATCCCACCACTTTCTCTCCAAACCCGTCTCAACAGTATACCCATTAACATGCCCCTATCTACACTGTCGTAGGCTATTTCCCAATCCAGTCCCACGACACCCCCCGCCCCTCTACCCTCAATGAAACTTTTAGTCCTGTGATGTCCCTCCCTCATACTTCATCCTGGGACCCCATATTGCCCACCCTCCAAAAACTTACCCAAAACCTTCTTCATGCGGTTTGCTAAAACACACGCAAAACTTTTATAGTTAGCACATAATAACGTGATTGGCCTATACGCCTGAAGAGTCCCACCACCACTTCCCTTAGGCACTAAAACCACGATCCCCGTATCTAGCTCCCCGCCTATCCTGCCCCGCAACTTCATTTCATTGAATACCCTGACCAACACCTGTCTTAAAACCTCCCAATGAGGCACATAAAAGTTCCTTGAAATCCCATCGACACCAGGCGCTTTCCACAATTTTTGGCTCTTCACTGCCTGCCACAATTCCTCTTCAGTAATACATCTCTCCATTAGCTCCCTTTCCTCCGTACTTAGTCTGAAAACAATACCCTCCAAAGCCATCTCACAAGCATGCCCATCACCTTCCCTCCATCCCAATTTGCGTTCAAACCATTTCTCAGCGTAGCAACTCGTGGCATCTGTGGTACGAATTACCTGCCCACGGCTATACCCTCCCAAATCCTCCTCAACCGCTAATGACATAACCATTATCCCCTTTCTCCGGACTTGAAACTTACATAAAACTAGCGCCGAGGGTTTATCCCCCAAAGTACCTCCTCTAAATCCCCTCGCACCCTCAGAGCATGAAAACCTTCATTTTGTATGTCCCTCAGTTGCATCCTAAGATTTTCAATTTCTACATACAGATATCTCCCTGCTCCCCCATAGCACTCCTTTAGTTGCCCCTCCAAATACCTCTGCATCCACAACCTAAAACGTGCCTCCTCCCCTCCCACCCTTTTGTAGAATTCCCTGATGACCACTTTCGCTCTCACGTGCCACCAATCCACCACATCACCAATCCCCCGACCCCCGTTCCAGAACCTTCCCCACCATTCCGCAAAAAATTCCTTGCAACAAACGTACATTCAACTTCCAGTAGCTAGGATAAATCCTCAACGCTCCTTGCCACCCCAGCTCAGCCAAAACACCTCTATGGTCCGAGTAACCCAGATCCTCGCAAGATACAGCACCGACCCGAACCGCACCCAACACATAAATCCGATCCAGCCGCGCTGCGTAACCCCATTTAATATAAGTGTGTTCCACCTGCCACCCATCTCCCCTAACTACGTTGACCACCCCGACCGCCTGCAACACCTCCCTCAGGACCCCCAACACGCAACCCGCCCCCTAGATTCCACATCCTTTCCCCTAATTATGCAATTCCAATCTCCTGCAATGATGGTAACTAAAGGGAGACCCAGCAAAGTGTAAACTAAAAATCGCGAACAAACTCTTCCTTCACCCGACGATTGTTAGTCGCCGGCATATAAACTCCCGACAAAACACACCTGAATGTTACCCTCTCCCCTCCACCCTAACAATCCGTCCTCCTCCCCTCCTCCCACGCCTTCAACCTGAAGGGGCTTGTCTCACGGATCCCCACCTGTTGCCGGTACTCCGTCCGCCATGTTTGAAAACAAAGTTTCTCAGTTTCACCACTAGGGTACCACAGCTCACCTGTTCACCTTCCAGGTTGTTGAGCGACTGAGTTCCAACATGTTTTAGCGCAAGTCGATCCTGCTTCTTGCAACTACTGGCTGACTATATGGTCTTGGATGCACTGGAAGACAAACAATGCAGATGTAGTATACACAGATTTTGCAAAAGCTTTTGACAAGTTCGATCATGGTGTAATAGCTCACAAATGCGTGCTTAAGGGATAATGACAATGTGGGCAAATTGTCTTCAACTTTCTAACCAATCGAACACAGAGTAGTGGTAAACAAAGTCGGAAGCTGCCATAGTGAAAAACTGTTCCACAAGGCACAATACTCTCCCACATCCTGTTCCTCATCCTCATATCAGACATAAAGATGTAAACTATTGCACCGTGTTATCCTTTCCAGACGATCCTAGGATCTGCATGACAATGTCATCCATTGAGGACACGATAAATCTCCAAGATATAAACCAAGTTTTTTCATTTGGCAACGGAAAACAATATGATGTTCAATGAGGACAAATTCCAACTACTCCGTTATGGAAAACTGAAGGAAATAGCTATAACTGAGAATATTACAAACTCTAATCACACAATAAGAGCGAAAAGTAGTGTGAAGGACATGGGAGTGGTAATGTCAGAGGATCTCACCTTCAAGGATCACAAGTGTTACTATCACATCTGAGAGGAAATGATAGGATGGATAATGAGAACCTTCAAACTAAGGGATGCCAAGCCAATGATCCTTTCTAAATCACTTGTTCTCTCTAGGCTCGAATACTGCTGTATATTAACATCTCCATTCAAGGCAGGTGAAATCGCAGATCTAGAGGAATGTACAGAGAACCTTTACTGCCCATATAAGTTCCGTTAAATACCTTAACTACTGGAAACGCTTGGACACTTGACTTATACTCACTGGAGTGCAGGCGAGAGAGATGCATCATAATCTACACCTGAAAATGCTAGAGGTACAGATCCCAAATCTGGCTGCCTTCAAGAGGGAGCTGGACAGATAGCTAAATTCAAGACCTGACCAGCCTGGTTGATTGGGCACTGATTCACAAGGAGGACTGGTCAAGGACTGGGCCTTGGGGGCGTTGAATTTGAACACACTCTAGGTAGACTCCGGAGAGGTAAAATCCACAGTAGGGACAAAAGAAATTGTGCATAAGAAGAGGAAATAGAGGATAGGGGGGGGGGGTGTCTTGTTGAAGAGAAATTGAAATGTTTTTTAAAATTTTTCTAAAGAAACAGAGGAAATAGTATGTAAAAAAAATATAGGGGCCAGGGTTTTGGGGCTTTTTCAATAATATTATATAAAACAAAGCATATCACATCAGTAGGTCCTCTATTCTATGATAGATACATACGTACATAATTAGTATTGTACACACCCCCACACACACACATGAACACAAACCTCTTTTTGTTATCTTGCCTCTCTCTTGCTCTCTTGCTCTTCTGTTCTCTGCTCTCTCTTGTTCTCTCACTCACATATACGTACTATCTCTCTAGTAAGCATTTACATACCAATGGAGCATCTTTAGACAACTATTGAGTGCTGGCAGATTCAGTGTGAGCAATGAGGATATCCTGAAGCATTCTAGAGTAGATATGTAGAATAATCAGCGATGGAAGGTTGACCTGTGGTTGTACGTCTGTCACGGGCGACCAGGTACCAAACCTATTCTGCAGTCACCGTGTCACGCAATCTAGTGAATGTTTTGTGTTGCCCCTTGCATAACTTTCTCTAACAGGTCATAGTGCCTGGGATACCAGAGCTCTCAGGTCTCGGATATGTGATTTATGCATTGATAATAAATGTATAGGAAACAAAGTAGCATGATTCCATCGTAGAAAGAAAATACCGAGAGCACGATGCACGAAGATTGTAGGGAAGGTTATTGTAACAAAGGGAAGGAGGGGTAATGAAGAAACCGGACTGTACACGAGTGCAACCAGTATTGTTATTTTGAAGACGTATCGTTAATCAATGGCTTTTATAATTTAATGAAGTGATTGAGACATAACAGACAGCGGAAATAGATTCTCATTCCTCAGTGTTGAAGGTACCAGCACATTATACTTGAATCTGATGGACTCGTGTATACAGGAGGCAAATAAGAGTGCAAAGTTTAAGGCATTCCCATACGTGGGTGGGAGCCATTAGTAAAAAGCGTCATTCCCGGCGTTTGACCAGAGGTTAGGAAATACATCTGTACCAAGTTTTCATGACAATGGTCTCTCAGACAATTATTAATGGAATACAATACTGACAAGCAATACCGACGCGCTACACCTAGGAATCTTACCCAAAACCCCACATAGGAGACCGAAACTTAGGACAATATTTCTGTTCTCTCTGGACGTTTCGGTCCAAGTCAGATCGAAGGTCATGATGTTTTAAGTTTCTATGCCCGGTTATTTTTTGCCTTGTTCCAGTCAAGGTATTGTGCCTCTTAATTCTTTATTTGAAACGTTTCGGCAACCAGTAGGATTTTCAGTTCAGAAATACACGGAAGACGATGAGAGATGAGGTAATCAGTCCTTCAGCTGTGGTGGTGTTCAGTCTTGATGAATCTGAAGCATAGGCAGTAAGACACTTCTTGTATACCAGAGTCAGATGAAGTGCAGGATTTGGAAAGCATGCCCCACTACCACTAATAGGTCCCGCCTACCTATGACGAGGTGTTCAACTTCTGAATCTCATCTGACTAGTACGTAAGTGTGCATTCCTCATTCCCATACGTAGGATCTATCGACTAAGGTACTAAACATTTCCAAGGCTGGGAGACTAATTACCATTTTCCGTTGTTTACTCTCATACGTCTACAAGATTCAGGACTGATTACCTTGGTTTCTACTGTCTTCCGTATACTTTTTTTTTTTCTAAATATAAAATGCCATTGGCTGACGAAAGTGTTCAAAATAGATTCCTGTGTGTTGCACACATGTCTAATGCATTAACCAGAGAACTGAGAGCTGAAAATGTTTGAACAATGAAAAGAGCAATAAACATAAGCAGAAATTTAGAAAAATAAGATGGTTAAACAACATGAACAAAAGTACTTATTGGCATTTCCCATATTAGATAGTCTGCAGCAAATAAGCCAACTTTTTTACTAAGCTTTCTGAGAATAGATAAATTTAATGGAGCGGGATTCATTATTCAAGAAGGGCCTTAATAAGATTGTCAGAGGATGAAGGTTTTAAAGGATAAAGGATGGAAGAGTGTTTCCTGAGAGAGGGTCTCGGCCCAGAGAAAGCCCTCTTATTTTCCATGAAGGCACTAAGTCAAAAAGTGAGGAGTAAACTTAACGATATAATCTCTAAACTTCCTCAGTCAACAAGTGAAATAATCCGAGGTCTAGCTGATAAAGCCTACGTTCACCATGGAGCATCAGTCATCTAAGAGCTCAAGAATAAAGCCCCTGTTAGAAGACGGCAAACGCTGCATTCTGATGCTAATTATTGATACATTGTGACAGTGCAACGAGAGGTACAGGATGTAACTACTGTTTGTGAGGAGACGACGAAGAGGATTAGTTAAGAGTAAAATTAGAGTAATAAGATGGATTGAAGGACAAGCCTTCACATTAGATTTAATTATGAACCACTGAAAAGAAACCTTTAAGTGGTTGCCAGATTTTTTTTTTTTCTAAACGGCATTTTGTTTTTCTTTTCGCTCATAACTTGAGAAACGTCATCCGGGATCGGCTTCCAGATTTTCAACTCTTGGTGTACATAACGAAAGACCAAATTCGTGAGACAATTGGCATTTACAAGTGTCCTATTACCAAAGTTGCTGAATCTATTCCCAGTCTCCAGAAATGACCTAATAATTTCCAGAACCCTTCAGTGGCTTAGCTTCAAACGCTTAACAATGCCTCCTAATTCGACAATGGCGGAGAGTGAAATTTGTAGTGCGCAAATTTGCCCATTTTATGTGTAAAATAGTGTGAATTATTTTTTTTCACCAAAACATGGTAAATTAACTTCAATCTACCTTCTAAATGGCTTCAGTATTTAATGGCTTGTGCCACTTACTACAGGATAGAAACCATTAAGCTTTGTTTGTGGTGCGGTCCAAATTTTGTTAAGCCCTAGTGTGGTTTCCTTTGAACGCCAGGTTCTGCTATTATTGGGTGGTATATTATGCCTTGGCAATATCCTAGAGCATTGAGGTAAATAATTATTGTCATAGTGATGAGCCTGTATACCAGTCATAATAACTAAAAAGGATTTAACACCAAAATTAACATGCAGTAAATTTGCAAGGGTCCACTAGGTTCAGGAAGCAAATTGAGAGTATGGCTCGATATCTGGCACTGGTGGAAAAGTTAGCATGTTTCCTTATACCTGCTGCCCGTGTTCACCTAGCAGTAAGTAGTACCTGGGTGTTAGACTATTATGGGTCGTATTCCCAGGGTGGTATTATACCTAAATAAGGCTGGGCTTGGAAATTATCTAACAAGGTTAAGACAGTGGAAGATGCTGTATATAGAAGATTGATGTCATGAACAGCGAGATATAAACTATGAGGCATTAGAATAACATGACAAAAATGGACATGAACATTATTATGCATAGTTAGTTTTGTTTATCTTAAGTACGTGCAAGGTTCAAACTTTAACTGGAAAAAATATCAAACAGTAATTGTGCTTTCTGAAGGAACCTTCATCCCACTGGTAATAAAGAAAGCATTTGTGAAAAACTACATCACCAACAATTCACAGAATTTAAAGTAAGACTCTTTTCGAAATGTGGGGAAACTGCCACAACTCGCATTATTCCCAGTGGTAACTTGAGTACTTGGTAATATGGTTTGTTACGACATTTGTAGGTAAATTTAAGAAAAATACTGCAAAAATAAAAATAGCAATTATAACATTCTGATTGTCAAAAGCAATGGGACTATTTTGTTAAAATATCCAGTAAGTATCGATATTTAAACAGATTTAGGATAATCCTTATTTTAGTCTAGTCTGCAGAATATAATAACGAAAATAATGAAATTTAGAAAAATTATAAAAATTTTAATAACATATAATAAAAACATACAATTGAAAATATCATCTTTTATAAACTGCTTTCTTGTGTTAATTTGTTCAGTTGTAATCTGAACAGTTTTAATTATAGTTAATATTCGATTCCCCTCCCCCACCTGCTTGCCAATAATATTATTACATTGATGTATGATCATAAACAAATTATTTCAATTACTACATCATGAAATTCTAGTTGCACTGAGGAAAATTTAGTTGCACTGGGATGCAACTGTAATGCAACAAGTGCGATGCAACTTGTAATGCAACCAGTGAGGTGCAGGTGTTGTGCAGTGAGGTGTATCTGATTTATCGTAGTAAGATATCACATTTTTATTGTATTTAACCTTATTTTTGGTATTATTATAGCTATAGTTGTCGCTGCTGTTATTCCGCTTTTTTATTGCGGTTAATGTTCATCTTACTGTTACAAACCCGAATGAATCATAAAGCGGTAAAAAAATTTACCCTCGTTTTCTGGGAACGGCCATAATTAGACGTAATAAGATGATCATTAGTGTATATTACAAAGAAATTATGGAAAAGGTAAACTATGGAGAAGCACAGCAGGTAATGGATAGACTGCTTATTATTTTTCAGATTTTTTTTTAGGGATAAATCTGTCGAGAGCACATGTGGGTCACACTGCATATCACAAGCTTACATAAATATTCAAGAATTCCTTTAATCACAGATATTGCAGTGGTTACAGGTGTACACACCTGACATGGGCTGTCAGATGTAGAGTAGTGAAGCATTTGTTCACCTATTGCAGCTAGGGATTTCAAATCTGCTTTTCAAACAAATGCTGTGAACACTCGTTGTAGATACACAGATATACACATGGAGATGTATATTCACTCGTGGAAAGAAAAAGAAGTTGAAGATGAGATATGTATAGAAAGAAGATGGATTAATCAGAGATGAATGCACGGAAAGTAGGAAGGAGAAATGCCACAGGATGACAATTGGAGAGCAGTTTTGGGTGGCATCGAAAATATCCCCTCTTATAATTAAATCTTTTATAATTATAATCTTATGACTTTTCAAAAAATGTAAAAATACATAGAAATAAGTTAGGCGAAAAGAAGGTGGCATTACGAGAGAAAAGGTTCTATAAAGAACTTAATTTGTAACGAGAAATATTGAATAATTAAACTTTCAAGCCAGAATTATTTGAGCAATATATTTGTTCACATTAGATATGAAGATAGAGGTAGGTGAGGGTGTGTTTATGCATATCTATAATATATAGGTGCTAAAATGTATGTAATATAGTATATACATTTTTTACCTCTTATTCTTGGACTGATGGTGTATAGGTGACATGCAGCCGATAGTTGTTACACTTACCAAACCCGCCATACGTTAACCTATTAATATTGGTTGAGGGCCAAAGTTCAATTTAAATTTCACTAATGACTGACAGTGAGGTAGGGATGCTTTTCGTGATGCTGGGATCTTCTCCTCAATCATTCTAGTGGTGATTGATGCTTCGTTTATTCTTTTACTGTGCTTTTGACAAGTTATCAAACCAGATGATTTTCTTTTTCTCTTACTCATTATTTTGATTCTCGTTCACTTCCTTCATTTTCGCCTACTCTTTCCCTCAGTTACTACCAGGTTCACTCTAAGTCTCATCTCTCTCCTACCATTTCTCCCCACCATTTCTCTCCCTACTATCTCTCCCTACTATTTCTCTCCCTACTATTTCTCTCCCTACTATTTCTCTCCCTACTATTTCTCTCCCTACTATTTCTCTCCCTACTATTTCTCTCCCTACTCTTTCTCTCCCTACTATTTCTCTCCCTACCATCTCTCTCTCCCTACCATCTCTCCTCCCTACCATCTCTCTCCCTACCATCTCTCCCTACCATCTCTCTCTCCCTACCGTCTCTCTCTCTCCCTACCATCTCTCTCTCCCCTTACCATCTCTCTCCCTACCATCTCTCTCCCTACCATCTCTCTCTCCCTACCATCTCTCTCCCTACCATCTTCCCTACCATCTCTCTCTCCCTACCATCTTCCTACCATCTCTTCCTCTCCTTTTTTTTTTTTACCATCTCTCTCTCTCTCCCTACCATCTCTCTCCCTACCATCTCTCTCTCCCTACCATCTCTCTCTCTCCCTACCATCTCTCTCTCTCCCTACCATCTCTCTCCCTACCATCTTTCTCCTCCCTACCATCTCTCTTTCCTACCATATTCCTCCCTACCATCTCTCTCTCTCTCTCCCTACCATCTCTCTCTCTCTCTCTCCCTACCATCTCTCTCTCCCTACCATCTCTCTCTCTCCTACCATCTCTCTCTCTCCCTACCATCTCTCTCTCTCTCCCTAACATCTCTCCTCTCTCTCCACTCATCTCTCTCTCTCTCTCCCTACCATCTCTCTCTCTCTCCCTACCATCTCTCCCTACCATCTCTCTCTCTCCCTACCATCTCTCCCTACCATCTCTCTCTCCCTACCATCTCTCTCCCTACCATCTCTCTCTCTCTCTCTCTCCCTACCATCTCTCTCTCTCCCTACCATCTCTCTCTCCCTACCATCTCTCTCTCTCTCCCTATCATCTATCTCTCTCCCTACCATCTCTCTCTCCCTACCATCTCTCTCTCTCCTACCACTCTCTCTCCCTACCATCTCTCTCCCTACCATCTCTCTCTCCCTACCATCTCTCTCTCCCTACCATCTCTCTCTCTCCCTACCATCTCTTCTCTCCCTACCATCTCTCTCCTCCCCTACCATTTTCTCCCTACCATTTCTCCCTACTATCTCTCCCTACTATTTCTCTCCCTACTATTTCCTTTCTCCCTACTATTTCTCTCTCTACTATTTCTCTCTCCCCCTACTCTTCTCCCTACTTTTCCCTACCATCTCTCTCTCCCTACCATCTCTCTCCCTACCATCTCTCTCCCCACCATCTCTCCCTACCATCTCTCTCTCTCCCTACCGTCTCTCTCTCCCTACCATCTCTCTCCCTACCATCTCTCTCTCCCTACCATCTCTCTCCTACCATCTCTCTTCTCCCACCATCTCTCTCCCTACCATCTCTCTCTCCTACCATCTCTCCTACCATCTCTCTCTCCCTACCATCTCTCCTACCACTTCTACCATCTTCCTCCCTACCATCTCTCTCTCCTACCATCTCTCTCTCCCTACCATCTCTCTCTCTCTCCCTACCATCTTTCTCTCTCTCTCCTGTCACCCTCTCTCCCTTTCTTCTTCACAGCAGCGGTTAATAATTGCCTTTACTAGTTCGGAAGTTCTGCCAACTTCAAGGAATCTTTCGTCGAACAGTTGAAGAATCAATATATATGCAACCTGGAAGCCAAATCTCTGTAGATCCTTTTCCTGGTTTTCTTGGGATCCTTCACACTATTTCTTGTCATCGTGAGGCGCATTGCCTTGCTTTTCTTTCACATCATACTGACGCAGCGCCCACACTCACCATGTCATCAGCTCTTTTCAGAACTACACCAACAGTTGACTCCTGCTTGGCTTAAATTTTCGGCGATGTGTCTATACTGAATCATCATGTTTGCTGCCAAAATAATTACTTCTCGCTTCCTAGGTGTATAACGTTGTTTAATTCAGAGTACAGTATTCATAAACTGAAGGGGAAACCTAGAAACACATTCACCGCCGACGGACACTTGCAGGAATAGTCTGCACAACAAAGCTGTTGTAACACCAAAGAGCCGCAGGGTAACACTACAGTTGGATGGTTGCCAGAAGTCGGTAGTAATTCTTCTGAAAAGAAAAGAAAAAATTACATTAATTAACCCGAGACTTAGATATGAGATAATCCCAAAATTTACTCCTGTTCCAATTAATTTGCACTCTACGCACATGCCAGCGGTCAGTTCAGTCACTAACACTCATCATCTGCTCACCAGTAAAAGGTTTAATCATTGATACCCATCCAGTGGTTGTGTGTAGTCGCGTGCTGCCGGCACAAGTCTTTATATGACAAAAGCCACCAACTGAACATGTCCTTCACTGAACATAACAAGGAGGGGGAGGTAGGGTAAAGGAGGTTTAGCGGGGGCTTGGACTTCCAGCAAGCGTGCGTGAGGGTGTTAGGGCGAATGGAGAAAAAAAGGGTTTTTTTTGGGTTTTACGTGCTGTTGGAGGTAAGGGTAAATTTATGAAGGGTTTTGGGCCCAAAGGGCCCGGGCTTGATTCCTTAAAAGGGAAGCCCGTGCCGGACCCCTGAAGGGGGGGGTTAATGTTGCATTTTTTAGCTGAGGGGTAAGTACGCCTTTGGAAAACAGTGATGGGGGAAAATGAATGCTTTTCCCACCCTGCCTTGGTGGGGGAAAAGGGGCCGGGGTTTTTAATAAAAAAAAAAAAAAAAATTTACTAACAAAGTTTTTTTTGGGGGTTTTTTAAGTTAAAATTTTTCCCCTTTTTTTAAAACAGATATTCACGTTTAACAGTAATAATGTAAAAAAAAAAAAGGGGGAAAATTATTCGACCAAAAAAAGTTTTTTATTTTGTAAGATAAAGCCCGTAAGAAAATAACATTAAAAAAAATTTCCTTTTCACTATTTATCATCTAAATTAACCTTATCTTTTATTTTTAAAAACTCTAAGAAACAATTTGTTTCCCCCGGTTTGGGGAAAAAAGAACCTTGAAGACAAAACGATATTGATATCAACAAGTGAAAGACGAGGGGGTTTTTCTGATATCCTGAAGCAAAAAACCAAAAGGGCCCCCTCATGAAGATCAAAGATACTCCCATAAACGCCCCTTTACCAGGGCACTAATATGAGACGTTAGAGGGCCCATTCTTTATGAAAGACAGCGGATATAACACATCGTTTAGGGGAAAAAAAGAAACTGTTAAAACACTGAACTCGCAGCTAAATTTCGGTGACCTCATTAATACATCCTGTATTTAATCCAAAATCTGAAATATTATTTCAACATTATTCAGTAAATTTGTCTGTTGGGTTTTTTTAACACTTGGGCACACACTATTCACACGCAATCCCTCACACGCGCACTCACACGCACACTCCCCTTTACACGCACACTGCACTCACACGCAACTCGCACTCACACGCGCATTTTCCCCACGCAACTTGCACTCCCCGCACACTCGCACTCACACGCACACTCGACTCCCCCGAAACCCCCCACTCCCCGCACACTTTTCCCCTCCCCCCACACTGACCTTGCTTCAGCACGGGGGGCCCCCGGGTTAAATTTCCCCCCGGGGGGGGAAAAAATCAAGTGTTTCGTTAAAACACACACACACACAAAAAAAACACAAAACCCCACACACACACACACACACACACACACACACACATATAACAGGCCCTAGTGCCCCAAACGACAGGGCCCCGGGGCAAATGGTAATTTAAATAATTAACACTCCCCCTCAAAACACACTCGACTTACACGCACACCCCACTACCCATTCTGTATGCAGTGAACAAAGTGGTTTGGGAACTAAGAATATTGTGATAAACCCGGGGAAACGAACCCAAGACTTTTTTTTTCCCCCAAAGAGGGGCCGTCTCCCCCCAGAGGGTGCCCCCAAAAAAAAAAAATCCCCAAAACAAAATTCTTTCATCATTTCAACACTTTCACCTCACTCATACATAATCACTGTCTTTGCAGAGGTGCTCAGATACACAGCTGAGAATAGTCCTCTAAACTGTCACTATCCCAAACCCCTCCTTTAAAGTGCAGGCATTTTTTTTTCCCCCATTTGGCCCCGGGTCCAAAATCTATAAAATCGTTTTCCTGCCCCCCTTCACTAAATATTACCCTGTTACCTAACACCCCGTCAGGTCCAAAACCTTTCGACTCCATTCACCCTATCTAACACGTTCACACCCCGCTTGCTGGAAGTCCCCCCCCCGCCCAAAAAACCCCCCTTTTCCCCCCCTCCGCCCAACCCTTTTCGAGGACGACGCCTACCCCTCCTTCCTTTCCCCCAGATTTATATGCTCTCCAAGTCATTCTACTTTGACCCCTCTTCTAAATGACCAAACCTTTTCAACAACCCCCTTCAGCCCTTTTGACTAATACTTTTGTAACACTACCCTTTTCCCTTAATTTCCACACTTCGAATTCTCTGCATAATATTTCCCCCAAAATTTTTTCCCCCAGAAGACATCTCCCTGCCCCCCCCCCTCCTCCTCGTTGCAGCTTTTAAACCCATGCTTCACAAAATATAAGAGTGTTGGTACCACTATACTTTAATTTTTTCCCCTTTTGGGGCCCCCCATAGATAACGCTTTTGTCTCCACAGATAAAAAAAACCCCAAAACCACTTATTTTTTTTCCTTAATCAATTTAGGGTTAACCTCATCCTTCAAAAAACCATCCCACACGTCAACTCCCGAATATCTGAAAAATTCACTTCTTCCATCCCCCCTCTCTCCAATGTGAGATAATTTTTTTTATCTAGTTTTTTTGATACCCTCATCATTTTTTTTTATCTTGGGTTCACTTTCAACTTCCTACCTTTACACACGCTCCCAGACTCGCCCAAAAAAACCCTTTTTGCAACTTTTTTTTAGAATTCCTATAAGCACAGATAATCACAAAAAGTAACTGTGTCAACTCCCATTTTGTTTTTTCCCCAAAATTTTTTCCCCCATCCCCCCAACCCCCTAGCATTTAATTCTTTTTCAACCCCATCTATAAATATAGTAAAAAACCATGTTGACATCACACATTCCTGTCTAAGACCTATTTTTTCCGGGAAGTAATCTCTCTCCCCACACCCAACCTGAACCTCACAATCCTCAAAAAAGCTCTTACAGTTTCAGTGACTTACTACTTTTCACCGCTTTCTAACCAACCCCCCCTATTCCATACAACTGCAACATCTGCCATTTGCTCCCTACCCCTTTATCTTTGCTTTTCTAAATCCATAAATGCAATGAAAACTTTTACCTTTTTTTAAATACTGTTCACATACATGCTTCAATGTAAAACTTGATCTACACATCCCTACCCACTTTAAAAAATTTCCCTTTCTCATCTTGGGGGCCCCCCCCCTGTCTTACCTCTAATTCTTTCAATAATAACCCTACCAAAAATTTACCTGCTATACCCCAGTAAACTTGTTCCCCATAATTTTTTTAAATTTTTTTTTCACCCTTCTTTTTTTATAAAGGAACTATACATGCCCCCCAACCCCTTAGGGACCTTCCCCCTTTTTTTTCATTTATTAAACAAAAAAACCAACCACCCAACACAAATCTCCCCCCCCCTTTTAAACCCCTCAGTTCATGCTGCTTTACCTCTTTCATTCTACGTAATGCCTCATGCACCTTCCCCCCCACTCCCTCCTGCTCTTTCACCCTAAAAGATGTTATACCTCCCCCACCAGTGGATGAAATTACCCCCCTTTCTTTTAAAAAACATTTAAAAGTTCCTCAAAAAATTTCGGCCATCTACCTAATACCTCCAGCTTCCCATCTATAACTCCACTACTCTGTTTTTTTAAAAAACAAATCCATTCATTCCCTAGGCTTTTCTTAATTAACTTGTTTATCTCACTAAAAACTTTCTTATTTTCCGAAAATTTCTTTACAGTGCCTTTCCCCCCTTTTCATCTTTTCCCTTTTTTTTTAATTCCCCTCACCAAATCTCTTCACCTTTTTTTTCTTTCCACATACTCTGCTTCCCTTTTTTCAACACTTTGTTTTGTAAAACCTCTCATAAGCCCCCTTTTTTTTTTTATCACACTTTATTTTCATTCCACCAATCACCTTTTTTTTTCCCCCTGCACCCACCCTCGTATAGCCACAAACTTCCCCCACATTCTAATACTGCTTTTTTAAAAAATATCCCAGCTCTCTTCAACCCCACTACCATATTTGACTAGCCCCAACTTTCTGCCAATAGTTGCTTTTTTCACCCTAACTTTTCCTCCCTTTGTTTATACATTTTCACCCTCTTACTTGTTTTTCCATTTTCCTTATGTCCCATCTCCCCCTTACCTAACTGTAGCTACACAAATTTTGGGGCCGATATATCTGTTTAACCCCATAAACATGTACTCATCAACCTTTTGTCCACCAATACATAATCTAACAAACTACTTTCATTATTTATATTATCCCCTTTTATACTTATTTTTTTTTTTCATAAAATATTTTTACTTATTACCAAACCTCTCTCTACACATAGCTCAATTATAGGAAACCCCTTTTCATTTTTACACCCCAAATTTACCTAGTACCCCCCCCACAACATTTTTACCCCCTTTAGCATTGAATCCCCAACCACAGTTCCCTTTTCCTCATTTGGGGTTAAAAAACCCCCCCCACACTAACTTTTCCCCCAAAAACTCTCTCTTTCCTCTACATTCTCTCTTTCTCCAGGTGCATAAACATTACTAAAACCCCCTTTTTACACCCAAACCCCTTTAAATTTACCCACATAACCCTTTGGGAATTGATACATTTATTTTCCCCCCTTTCCTGCCATAACTTATCCTTCAACATTATTCTCCTTTTTTAGCTCTAACTCTGTTTGAAACTCCTGACCTAATCCCATTTATTTCCCCCCCCGAAACTCTCCTCCCCCCTTCAGCTTTGTCTCCCCGGGGGCCGGGGCATCCAGCTTCTTTCATTCATAACATCCACAATCATCTCTTATCATTAGCACAACATCCACGCACATTCAAACATCCCACTTTGACGGTTTTTTTTTTTTTCTTTTCAATAATTTATACGGGAAAAAGGGAAAGGGGGGTTTCTAATTGTTCCCGGCTTTTTGTTTTCAACAGCATGGCTTACGGAGGAAAGATTTTATTCCTTTTCCCCATGGATATATATATATATATATGAAAAAAATCACAAAAAGGTGATATCAAAAAATGCAAGAAAAACCCCCATGAAAATAGAGGAATTCCGCTTTCGTGACTATTTCCAAATTTTGGGGGAAAATATAAAAGGAAACATGACAAGAGAGGCTTATAAAAGGGGGCAAGACTACCCCCACAATAAATCACACTAACAAAAACCACACCAAGTAGCGTAACATCGCAAGACCCCCTGTAAAGGAACAATACATGCGGTGTGTATTTGTAGGGGGGTTGGGGCCCCCTTTTTCGGACACCGGTGATGACGTTGAAAAATTTCTTCAACGTCTGTAGACTGTTAAAGAAAGTGGCAGCTATGGCTTTGGGGAAAAAAAAAGGGGGTCAGGGGTCGAGCATGGTTCCCAATAGGAAGCAGAGAGTGTGCATAAATGGAGTTAAATCCGGGGGGGTCTGTAACAAGTGGTTTCCACAGGGATCAGTCTTGGGGCCCCTTTTGTTTTTAATATATATCAATGACCTTGATGAGGGAATTACTATTGATATGAACAAATTCGTCGATGACACGAAGATAGGTAGGATAATTGATTCAAACGTAGATGTCAGGGGAACCGGGGGATTTAGAAAAATTTAAAATTTCCCGGTCGAAAAGTGGCAGATGCAAAATTCATTGTAGATAAATGCAAGGTTCGAAGCTTGGGGGGCCATAACCCAAGCACTTTTTTTAATTTAAAAAAACGAAAACTTAGCCATACAGTTTTTGGGGAAAAAGGGCTTGGGGGTTATGGAAAACAGCAACCTTTTAAAACCCAAAACAGAATGTAAGGTACGTAATAAGGCAAACAGATTACTGGGATTTATATCAAGAAGTGTAAGCAACAGAAGTCCAGAGGTTATATTACAGTTTATACATTCTTAGTAAGGCCTTTTAGAAAATTTAAAAATCCATTCTGTAATATGGAGATATTAAGAATGGATTTTAAATTTTTTTAAAAACTTTTGGTAGAAAAGACAAAATTAATACATACATTAGAAATCTTCCGTATAAAAAAGATTGAATATTTTAAAATTTTCATTCACTTGTAAGACGTAGAATGAGGGGGGCATGATCGAAGATACAAGTGGAAAAGGGGGAAAAAAGGGGGGGTAAAAAAAAGGTCTTGAGGATATCCTTTCCCAAAAAAAAACCCGCAATAATGGATTCAAATTGATAAGTTTAGATTTAGAAAGGATATGGGGGATTGGTTTAGAAAAATTTGGGGAGTTGATGAGGGGAACATCTGCCTAATAGAGTTATTGGCAAAGGCCCCTTTGGGGGATTTTAAAAAAAGGGGGTTGGGGTAAATTCATGAGTGAGAGGGGTTGTTTGAGTTTAATTGCACATGAGTAAATAGAATTATAAAAATTTTTTTTTTGAGCATTGAAGATTGGGTTGAAAAATATTCTGTTAGTGGGGTGGAAAAGTGAAGGATCTCCCCTTATATGGGCCAACAGGCCTGCTGCAGTTAGAAAACCCCTTTCTCCTCAGTAGTGAAAGCTCGTGTAAAGAAAAATTACCACCGTGGAATTTCACTTTATTTCCAGGGGTTTTTTTGCAAAAATTTGGGGTATCACCTATTTACTGTGATTATATATATATATATATATATATATATATATATATATATTTTTGTTTCCCGGGGGAAAAATCAGTTCCCTTTGAAGCTGTTTGAAAATTTTCCCCACCACTTCCCATATTTTCTATATACTATCTTTTTAAAAACAAAATACATTGACAAAAATTACAAGAATTAAATAGGGAGAAAACAACATAGATAACAACTCAGAGCTACATCTCAAATACTTCGTCCAGCTCCCCGACAATGGGCCAAGGCCCAGAATGCCAGGCATTTCCCCCCTGGACGCAACACTGAGTCTCTGAAAAAGTAGGCTGGCCGCCTTTTTGGGACTTGGTTTCGATGAGTTTTTCACCCAGCTCTTTTTTGGGAAATTTGAGCACACTTATGCCCAAGGGCCCGACCCTATTGGGAGGAAGTAATAGCAAGGAGGGCCAAATTGTGGGTTTTTTCTGGGTCTCCTGTGGCTGGCAGCTCCAACCCCTTTTTCTACGGAGTTTTTTTTTTTTTTTTTTTTACATAGGCCGGGGTTTTCCCACCGGGGGGGGGGGCCGACAAAGAAAACTTTCATCGTTCAAAACATCAATGTCTTGCCAGAGGCGTGCTTGCACCCACAGCTACAAAACTGAAACATTAACACCCCTTCAGAGTGCGGCAGTACTTCCCATCTCCAGGAATCAAGTCCGGCCTTCCGGGGTTTCCCCCCAAAACCCCTTTTTAAATGTTTCCTTTTTTTTCACTCCAACAGCACCAAGTCCTAAAAAACCCCCTTTTTCCATTTGCTCCTTTTCTAACACGCTCGCCACCTTGCTGGGGAAAAACCCCAAAAACCCCCCCACACAAAACCCCCTTTTTTCCCCCCCCCCAACCTTTTTTAGGCCGACCCCAACCCCCCCCCCCCTTTTTCCCCCCCTACAGATTTATACACCCCAAATGTAGGTGTCAGCCAGTGTCGATCCACAGGTATAATCCAACGCAAGAGCTTGCAATTCTTCCAAGGATAGATGGTGATCCCATCGGGGTGCTTTGTGGTTTTGGGATTGTTGGCTGCAGTGATGGGGGCTTTGGTAGGGCATCCAGCTGTAGCAAGGGTTTCTTGAAGTGTCGTTGGCCCCCATTGTTTTTGTATGCCAGCCCTTGGTTTTGGAACAGTTAAGACAATGTAGACCATATATGTTGGTTTATCGCCCAAAATACACGAATTCCGGGGAAATTTGGGGGGAAGGGGGGAGAGCCCCTGCAATACAGAGGGTCTTATGGTCGAGGCTATTTTCATTGCCGAAATGGGAACGTTTGGTGAAGCCCCCAAAAGGGATGTGCACTCACAGCTTGGAGAAGAGCAGACCCCCGTCTGATGTTACAGCCCTAAGCATGTTGGCAAGCACTTTTTTAGGGTGGGCCATCCTAGGTTGACTGTTTGAAGGCCAGTGCTGCACTAGGTTTTGATGCTGAAGCAGATAGTCTCCCCATTCAGTGATGGATGGTAGGGGTCCTGTACCCCCTGTCACGGGGGGTTGTCCGGAAGAATTTGTTTATTAACTCATTTGATGCTATGAAAGAGGATGGAAAGCTGGTGGGGGAATCTGGGAGGTTTTGGGGACTTTTCCCCCCCCCAAGCTTCACTGGAAGTGAATCTTGAACCATAAGAACATAAGAAAGGGGAACACTGAAAAAAGGGCCCGTTGGCCCATACTAGGCTTCCCAAAACCATCCCCCTAACAGAATATTTGCTCAACCTGTTAGGGTTTTTTTAAACCCAAAAAAAATTGTTGGTTATGGGGGAAAGTTATAAATTTGGGAACTAGTAATAGGCAGAATAAGGTGGATATTGGGAAAACCAGTGGCACTAGGTGACAAGGATTGATTTTAGGCGTGATTTACCGTCCTCCAAACTTAGATAGGGAACAAGGAAGACTACTTTGGGAGGAAATTGTTAAGGCCACAAGGCACGATAACGTAGAATTTAGGGACTTTAACTTTAGTCAGATTGATCGCAATTTCTTGACAGGAATTTAGAATCTAACGATTTTTTAAAATGTAGTTCAGGATTGTTTTTGAAGTAGTTTGTGACAGAACCTACAATGGGAAATAACCTACTTGACTTGGTTCTGGCAAACAAGGAAACCCTTGTTAATAATTTAGAAATTACAGAAGAACTCGGCACAAGCGACCAAATCAATTACCTTTAGCATTGAATGGATGTTGATAGTAGGGATAATTCAGTAACGGTCCCAGATTTTAACCTTAGCAGATTACAATGGGCTCAGGAATACTTATCATCTGTGGACTGGGGTAACGAAGACAGCTATCAATATGACAGTTTTCTTAACACTATACAGGCTGCCCAAAGAACATTTATTCCATATAAAGAAATTAGATCAAGTAGAAATGACCCAAATGAATGAATAATAGGCTCAAATATCTTTTAGGGCAGAAGAAAGAATTTATAGGTGCATAAAAGAGGTGGGGGTCATCTTATAAATCAGTATACTAACATTAAGAGGGACGTTAAAAGGGGATTAGAAAAGCTAAACAGGACTATGAAATTAAAGTTGCTGGGGTTGATCAGGCTCTGGTCCAACAGGAGCCCTGGTCAAACCGCCGCGGGGCGTTGCCCCTGGAATTCTCTCCAGCTAGACCAGGTAGGGATTCAAAACAACCCCAATTTTTTCCAGGTTTATAGAACAAAAGTTAGAGATAAGATAGGTCCCTTAAAAATAACTCTGGGCTCTTACTGACAAGGAGAATGATATGTGCTCTATTTTTAATAATTATTTTCTCTCGGTTTTCACACAGGAAAACACTAAAATACCCTCGTAATTAATTTTTATAGTGGCCCTGAAGAAGATAAATTTTGTAATATCACAGTCACTAGCGAAATGGTTATGAAACAACTAAAACCGACTGAAACAAAATAAATCGCTGGGTCCTGATGAACTTTTCAATGGTTCTTAAGAATGCAAAGGGAACTCTGTGAACAATTATCTAACATTTTTAACTTATCTCTTCAAACAGGTGTAGTGTCTGATATGTGGAAGATGGGTAATGTAATTCCTATTTTTAAAGCAGGGGACAAGTCACTACCGTCAAATTACCGCCAAATAAGCCTGACCTCAATAGTAGGCAAATTATTAGAGTCAATTATAGCTGATATTATAGAAGCCATCTAGATAACCATAATTTGATTAATGATACGCAGCATGGATTCACGAAGGGCAGTTCCTGCCTATCAATTTATTAACCTTCTTCAGTAAAGTTTTTGAGGCTGTTGATCACGATAAGAATTCGATATTGTTTATTTAGATTTAGATTTTAGTAAGTACCGCACCAGAGACTGTTAAAGAAAGTGGCAGCTCATGGCATTGGGGAAAAGTGCTGTCATGGATCGAGTCATGGCTCACCAATAGGAAGCAGAGAGTGTGCATAAATGGGGTTAAATCCGATTGGGGATCTGTAACAAGTGGCGTTCCACAGGGATCAGTCTTAGACCGTTGTTGTTTATAATATATATCAATGACCTTGATGAGGGAATTACTAGTGATATGAGCAAATTCGCCGATGAATCAAAGTTAGGTAGGATAATTGATTCAAACGTAGATGTCAGGGAACTTCAGGAGATTTAGACAAACTCAATTCGTGGTCAGAAAAGTGGCAGATGCAATTCAATGTAGATAAATGCAAGGTTTCTGAAGCTCGGAGTGTCCATAACCCAAGCACTTATAAATTATATAACGTAGAACTTAGCCATTCAGATTGCGAAAAGGACTTGGGGGTTATGGTAAGCAGTAACCTTAAACCAAGACAGCAATGCCTAAGCATACGTAATAAGGCAAACAGAATACTGGGATTTATATCAAGAAGTGTAAGCAACAGAAGTCCAGAAGGTTATATTACAGCTTTATACATCATTAGTAAGGCTCACTTAAATTACGCAGCTCAGTTCTGGTCTCCATATTGCAGAATGGATATTAATTCGTTAGAAAACATTCAGCGTAGAATGACTAAGTTAATACATAGCATTAGAAATCTTCCGTATGAAGAAAGATTGAAGACCCTAAAATTACATTCACTTGTAAGACGAAGAATAAGGAAGACATGATTGAGGAATACAAGTGGAAAATGGGTATTAACAAAGGGGATATAAATAAGGTCTGAGGATATCTCTCCAAGAGAGAACACGCAATAATAGCTATACCCACTTCAGTCAGCTCCACCTTGTCTCTCCCTCACTCACGCAGCAGCTCCACTAGAGTAACAAGGCCTACTCTTCTCTCTCTCGCAGGCGTGGCCCTGCCGGGTCATGGGCCACGAACACACAGCCTGTGTACCCACCCTTTATTACAAATAAAGTAAGAAGCCTCCGAAGACCTTATCATTGCATTCCCGCTACCAAGAAAAAAACGCCAAACAACTATTGTTATACTTCCCACCGAGGCAGGGTGGGCCAAAAGAAAAAACGAAAGTTTCTCCTTTTACATTTAGTAATATATACAGGAGAAGGGTTACTAGCCCCTTGCTCCCGGCATTTTAGTAGCCTCTTACGACACGCATGGCTTACAGAAGAAGAATTCTGTTCCACTTCCCCATGGAGATAAGAGGAAATAAGAACAAGAACTAGTAAGAAAATAGAAGAAAACCCAGAGGGGTGTGTATATATATGCTGTACATGAATGTGTAGTGTGTCTTAAGTGTAAGTAGAAGTAGCAAGACATACCTGAAATCTTGCATGTTTATGAGACAGAAAAAAGACACCAGCAATCCTACCATCATGTAAAACAATTACAGGCTTTCGTTTTACACTCACTTGGCAGGACGGTAGTACCTCCTCGGTTGCTGTATATATATATATATATATATATATATATATATATATATATATATATATATATATATATATATATATATATATATATATATATATATATATATATATATATATATATATATATATATATATATATATATATATATATATATATATATACAAACACTGATCTCTGGCCGACGGAGACTCGAACCTACGTACCTCATGACAAGGTACGCAGTGCTTTGCCGACCGTACCACACTGGTCCAATACCTTGGCATCCAGCTCACGCTAGACGTTGATCCAAGGCAGCCAGCTTTCAGGCAGGTGGCTTACAGCTTTTCATCTCATCCCCTGCATGCATCGACACAACTAGAGATTTACAATGCTAGAATTCCAGACAGGCGAAATATTCACAAACACTGATCTCTGGCCGACGTAGGTCGAGTCTCCGTCGGCCAGAGATCAGTGTTTGTGAATATTTCGCCTGCTCTTGCGAATTCTAGCATATATATATATATATATATATATATATATAAATGATATATATAAATATATATCATATATATATACAAATATATATATACATACACACACACACACACATATATATATATATATATATATATATATATATATATATATATATATATATATATATATATATATATATATATATATATATATATATATACATATATATATATATATATATATATATATATATATATATATATATATATATATATATATATATACAGATATATATATATATATATATATATATATATATATATATATATATATATATATATATAGTATATATATATATATAATGCATATATCAAGCATAATTAATATTATAACAAGAACACATTTTCACAACTTTTATAACTTTTCTCAGCTTCACGTCGCAAAGTGTTGCGAAGAATGTGCCAAGAAGTGTCTCAGCGGAACCAAAACTGTTTAACTGTTGTCCGTGGACACAACTCTTCTTACACACCGCTGGACTGGATTCCTGGAAACCATCACCACAATGGACATCACCGCTGGGATCACCACCACTACTCCACCACCACCAATATGGGTATCACATCACCACCATCTCCCTCGTTACATTAGAACACCACATCTATTGACATCACCTTCACCACCAACGATTCTACCACTCTCTCTACCGTCCTCAACAATACCACCATTACATACACATCCGCAAGTATTATGGACGCCATCTCTCTGAACACCACTACCACTTATCACCAAAACCACCGCCCCCACAATACCTAACTCACGACGCCTGGTCCTGGCCTCGGGGAAGTTGACCCCCGAAGCACCCTCCAGGTACTCATTCGATATTCCTGTTGTAGACTTCGCTAAAGCTCGCACTCTCTGCCTGCCGGGAATCTCTGTTGACGGAAAACCAATTTTAGCACTTCAGGAGCTTGGAATATATAGTGGGAGGGCCCGGTGGATTGTAAAATGCTTAATCCAATGTTGTCTCGTCTTGCCCCAAGACTGATGTTGTTGGTAAAACTTGCTGGCTGGGAACAGATTACCCGTGGTGTGGTGGTGGTGGTGGTGGTGGTGGTGGTGGTGGTGGTGGTGTGGTGGTGGTGGTGGTGGTGTGGTGGTGGTGGTGGTGTAGTGGTGGTGTGGTGGTGGTGGTGTGTCGGAAGGATGCTGGTAAGGATGGTAATTTCATAGTATTTCATTCAGCTACGCAAGACACCAGGAGTTTACCACATACCACGTAAAGACTGCTACCAAGCATACAGAGAGCAGACAGGCCGACCGCTATCTACAAGGATCATTGAACACCAGAGGGCAATGCGTTATGCACAGAATAATTCAGCCCTTTTTCAAAATGTCAACATCAACAATCACAATATTCATTGGGAACCTACCACCATCAAAAACAAATCACAATGCAGCTACAAACGCAAAATCATGGAATCTTCCTCATAGCCACTACTCCCACTTTCAATATCTCACAGACACAATGGAAACCAAACTTCATTTCAAAATTCGTCCTCAAGAAGTACATACCAGCGCCCAACCTAATACAGAACGCCAGCACAAAATCACGAATCACATACCCAAATTTTTAGCTTCACTTTTGGACCTGCGTTCTCACCCGCCCATCTGCTTGACACGTCCCTCCACTCTCTTGTACGGGGTGAGGTACAACCTTCCCTGTATATTCTTGGTCTCATTTCACTTATGTATCTGCTGAAGAGGAACGCAAAAGGGATCGAATTTGCACACATGAAATGAAAAGAATAATAAGTGAAAGCTTCTTCAAATTCACATTCACTGAATTAGGTCTACATTTTATCTTATCTTTTATGTCTACCTTATTTAAGAAAAGTGACATAGATACCATAATATTTGCTCTTCACTGTGTTCTACTTGAATATTTATGTTGAAATTAAATTTTTAGATACAATTTTTTACTGCTTCAAGAATTTTTGAAATACCTACTAGAAGTACTTTGCTAGAAGCTTTATGACCAATTTTCTTTAGTTACAGAATCTAAAGAGATCTGATAATTCCAACAACGTTATCACGATCTCTGTGATGAAAGACTCGGAAGTAATTTCTAAATTACTACAAGCCATTTAACCACCTAAATTGTATTAGAGTTCGTTTTTTTGTGAACATTTTACTTATAGTCATTTCAAGTTTAAAGATCATGGTGCATTTCCTTTGTGCTCATATATGGTGTATCAGTTCTCAGGTTCTAATTGCACCATAAGATATGTGAGAATCACATTTCAAAATTTTAAAATTAAAATTGTGAGCACGGATTAGCATCATACTATAGTTAAACCCCTCTAAAAAAACCTTATTAAACCTGTCAGAAATCACTCTGAGAGTAACTATCATAAAATATTTACAAATGACTTAGAAATTATTACAAATGTTAAAGAATCTTAGAGTCAGGGAAAATATATATATATATATAAAGCAGATACAAGAATTATTTATCGTCATCGATGCAGTATAAGAAATACCTATCGTCAGTGATACAGTATAAGAGATATTAATCGTCATTGATAAAATATAAAAAAAAAATTATCGTCATTGATGCAATATAAGAAATATTTATCGTTACTGATACAATAAAAAAAATGGGTCAATCAGAGATTACTGGAGGTTCACAGTGCGTCAGGGTATAAGAATGCGCTGCGCTGCGCCGTATGCAATTTCCTGCCAGAGATAAGAAGTTGGTCTGGTGCTGAAGCAGTTATCCCCGGCTTCTCCTGGAAGGATTTTCCTCTCCTGGAAAATCAAAATTTCAATAAAAAAAATACTCAGAAGTCTATTATTACGTGAAAGTTTCCGTCGGCAATACACAACCCAGAGAAAGGAACTTATGACGGCGTTTCGGTCAGACTTGGGCCATTAACTAATCACACACTGGTCCGAGTCGGACCGAAACATTGTCAGAAGATTGTTTCTCCCGTGTATTGTTCCAGTCACAGTATTGTGCCTTTATAGTCTTTCCATGGACAAAAATAGTGCATAATATTGCAGTAGTGTCGCGAAGATATCATAAGTCGTAAAAAAGAAAAAATGACTTATCACTGTGAGGCCCTGACGGATTTAGTGCTTTCCGTGAATTTCGTAATACGTTGCAGGGATGAAGGGATGTGACAGTACGGACGATCATTAACACTGCTTTATAGCGTCCTCATGCTTCTAACAACACAGCTATTGAGTAAACGATGGTGAATGTGCTTCCTTTTTGAGGTGTAGTAAAACAAACCAGATGTGTCTCGGTCGCAGCGCGATCCGAAAATGGTATACCAGTGTCCATAATCCCCAGACTCGATGCACGGAAGAGGAGCTGCAGCTCAACTCTCTCCTGAGACCTATGCATTATACCTCAGAGATGCCAAGTGGCCCAGGAACTAGAGGCCTCTCCTATAAATACCCACTAGAGGTTACCAGAAGTCACCACCAGAGGCCAGGAGCTATGTCTCGACCCCTGCAACAACAACTAGGTGAGTACAGGGAATGTTCTACGAAGAAAGGTTAAGGGAAATCGGCCTGACGACACGGGAGGACAGAAGGGTTAGAGGAGACATGATAACGACATACAAAATGCTGCGAGTAATTGACAAGGTAGACAGAGACAGGATGTTCCAGAGATGGGACACAGAAACAAGGGGTCACCATTGGAAGTTGAAGACTCAGATGAGTCAAAGGGATGTTAAGAAGTATTTCTTTAGTCACAGAGGTGTCAGGAAGTGGAAGAGTGTGGCAAGTGACGTAGTGGAGGCAGGAACCATACATAGCTTTAAGACGAGGTATGATAAAGCTCATGGAGCAGGTAGAGAGAGAACCTAGTAGCGATCAGTGAAGAGGCGGGACCAGGAGCTGAGTATCGACCCCTGCAACCACAAATAGGTGAGTACAAATGGGTGAGTACACACACACACGTTCATGCTAGCTGTACAATGTGGTACAATATGTTAGGTCAAAGGACACAGGTGCAACTAATGTGACATTTTATTGTGACAACGTTTCGCTCTCCAGGAGCTTGACAAAGCTCCTGGAGAGCGAAACGTTGCCATAATAATATGACACAATAGTTCCACTGGTGCCATTTTACCTAACATAATATTGTCGGTAATTCTTCTAATATTAAAACAATGTTGCACAATGTTGCACAAAGTTGTAGAATGATGCATAATGCTCAGCAGTGTTGTATAATGTTGGATTATGCTGGACAATTTTGTACCATGTTGTATAATGTTATGCCATATTACACAATGCTGTACCATGTTGCACAATGTTGTACCATGTTGCATAAAGTTGTACCACGTTGCATAATGTTGTACAATGTTGCACAACGTTGTACAATATTACAAAGTGTTGTACCACATTGCACAATGTTGTACTGTGCTGTACAATGTTTTGTGTTTCTGTTCTTACTGTGTCATTACAACGCATATTGAATATTGCTATGTGTATTGCGCATTACGAGTGTCTTGCCGCTATAGCTTTGCGCATGTGGCGTGTGTTGCGCATTACCTCTTGTTGCATTAATTCTGCGCATGTTGCACATTACTGCGCCTCTTGCGCTTTACGAATATATTCCCCTTTTACATATACTCTGCGTATTGCGAATTACTGCGCACATTGTTCACTGTCAGTGCTTTCCAGCTATATTACTGCGCACACCGCGCACGGTGCACAAAACTGCGCTTGTTGAGCTTCTCCATAGAGGTTTAAAGTACCAGGATATTTATGGTAAATTCTCGTACCCAAGAAGATTTTAACTTTTCTGTTTTGTAAGCGATACTCTCACAACTTTTCTCTTTCCTCCAGTTTGGCCTCCCAAAAAAGGTTATTTATGGCCTGTAAATGAGTCTTACATAATTTCCAAACCCTAAAATAGGTCACGGTTAATTCGAGACAAAAAATATAATAGGGAAATGTACGCTACACACAGGGGAAAAAAATTGTTAAACCAGACTGACAGTAGAGTCAGCCAGACTGACAGCAGAGTCAACCAGACTGACAGCAGAGTCAGCCAGGCATTTTATTTAGGTGCGACAAAAATATTGCGGGGAAGTAATGGGAGAAAGGGGGGTAAATGAATGGAAAAAAAGGAGCACTACGTGTCTATAGGAATTCTTGGCACTGCAGCGGGCCCCCAGAGCTGCCTGTTCGAGTCCCCGTCCCTTTCTGCTGTTCGTTCAATTTGACAGCCGTTCATTGCAGCCGAATTCATCCGATGTACCTTGTGTCCTGTCCTGCTGGTTTGTGGACCGGCCATCCCCTCCCCTTCCCCTCCCTTCCCTCCTTCCCTCCCTTCCTCCTCCTTCCCTCCCTCCTTCCCTCCCCTTCCCCTCCCCTTCCCTCCCTTCCCTCCCCTTCCCCTCCCCTTCCCTCCCCTTCTTCTTATGTTCTTATGTTCTTATAACAATAATATAATATAAGGTGTAGTAAGTCTCCATAATCAGTACATCCCACATATACTAATACAAATAGGATACAGGCAGGATGGCAGTACAGTATATCTGTGGGACTTGTGAAAAGGCTCTTGGGAAAAGATCTAGAATCACATGCAACCTTTGCTTTTCAAAACATCATGTCACATGTTCAAAAATTAACACAGTAACAAGAAGTGACATCCGTCTAGAAAGGTGTTTCTGGATCTGCAACAAGGATGTGGAACTATGGACAGATATCAGGAAAGCACTCAGGAGGCTAATAAACAATAAGCATGAAGAAAAGAGGAACTATTGAATAGTCTCCCGGTATTTATAGAACTTGGGAAGATAAGAAAGGGGTAAAGTATAACACACAGAATGACCAGTCTACAAAAATTAACCCAAAAATAAACAGTCATCCACGGGAAAAACACAGGAGACAAAAACATTAGCTAACTCAGCCCCCAGTCCCAGGACTGACCCAGACCCAGCCCCCAGCCATAGTGAACATCCGGTTTTGGTTAAGGACGCCACCACAGCCATAGCCTCTAATACAGATATAGTAGGGAGTCCTCTTCCAGGGAAAATGTTGGCCCCATGTCATCAAAGGAGAAAAGCGCAGATAACGAGGAAAACCAAGGAGTGGAAAGAGAGGAAAAACGCAGATAATTCTGCAGATCTTTGGGAAAATACAAAGTCAGTAAATATAGGCAGCCAAAATATATGCAAATTCTATGCTAAAGGTATGTGCCTTTATGGCAGAGATTGTTGGAATAAACACACCAGAAAATGTGCCAACATGTTAAGGAAAGGAAAGTGTCGGTTTAACAAAGAGTGCAGATACTTCCATCCAGTGATGTGTCAAGCTTCAACACAGTCCAGAGAATGTTATGACATGAGCTGCCCAGACCACCATATAAAGGGAACAGTACGATACAGAGAAAGCAGGGAAAGGGAAAATAAAAAAGAACAGCAATCTTTTTAGATATAAGGAGAAACAACCAGATAAAAGAAAGAGACAAAAGGTGGAAATGGTACAGAGGGGACAGATGGGCAGAACAGTGGGACAAGACAAGACAGGCACCAGCTCATCAGGGCTGTATAAACAATCAAAGTCAGTACTGGAGAAACCAGGGTATGGGCACCAGGGCCATACCAGGTAGGACATCACCAGTGGTACTAACCAAACACAAAGAAAGACCAAACATCCCAAATGGTAACTCCTGCTTCATATTTGCAAATATTCAGGGTCTGAAATCAAATAAAAATGACAAAGTTAGTTATGTTAGTGGACTCCTATCAGAAGCAAATGCCATGTTTGGAGCATTTACAGAAACACATACAAGGGATGTTTTGGACGGAGAGATTCAGATAGAAAACTATAACATGTATAGATGTGATAGAATTAATAGGTCACAGGGAGGAGTAGGACTCTATATAAAAGATACTCTCTGTTGCACAGAAGTTTTGAACGCTACGAATGATATAGTAGAAATCCTCGGCATTAAAGTGGAAAATAAGAATCTAGTAATTATCCTAGTATACAAACCACCATCAGCAACTGCGGAGGAATTCACAGAGCAGTTAAAGAAGATAGATAGCTATCTGGATAGGCTAGAAAATCCCACCCCAAACATTTTAATCCTTGGAGATTTTAATCTCCTCATGTAAAATGGAAGATGAGGCACCATAATGTTATACCAGAAATAACTCCTGGAAGCACCCTGGCCCAACAGGCACATACCAGGGAACTAATGAGGCTTTGTGAAAAGTACTCACTAAACCAACAGATAATTGATCCCACTAGAAATGAAAATACCCTGGATTTGATATTCACAAACAACGAGGAATTAATCAGAGACATAACAGTTACAAAAACAATATACTCTGATCATAACATCATAGAAGTTCAAACTAGTATTAACTCAGGGTTAGGGAACTGCGACACTAATGTTAGAGACGGAATGTTCAGTAAGTTTAATTTTAATAACCATAGAATTGACTGGGAAAAATAAACCAAGAGCTATCAGACATATCATGGGAATCAGACATGAGCACCCTAAATCCCCACCAGTGTCTAGAGAAGCTGAATACAGAAGCATACAAGGTATGTATGAAACACGTACCATTGAGGAAACCCCGAAGAAGATCAGATATAGAGAGAGAGCGTAGGAGATGGTACAGGAGAAGAAAACGGGTTACTGAATTGCTGAAAAACACAGTTATGTTGCAACAGAAGAGAGATAGCCTTAACCGAGAGATCACGGAATTAGAACAAAAACTTAAGATGTCATACCTGACAGAAGAAGTACAAAGGGAACAAAGAGCCATACAGGATATTGCAAGAAACCCAAAATATTTCTACTCCTATGCAAAATCCAAGCTAAGAACTACCTGTAGAATTGGACCATTATTGAGAGGAGATTCGTATACGGACGATGAACAGGAAATGAGTGAAATTCTAAAAGAACAGTATGAGTCAGTGTTCAGCAACCCACTAAATGACAGCAAGGTAGAAAATGCAGAAATATTTTTCACTCCAGCAGAAGGCTGCGCAGACCACCTAACCGACATTAGTACAAATCCCATAGATTCATGGAATGCTTTATTTATAAAGCAGTGCAAAGTACCATTAGCAAGAGCCCTTAGTATTCTGTGGAGAAAGAGCTTAGATCTAGGTGAAATTCCAGAGGCCTTAAAGAGTGCAGACATAGCTCCTTTGCATAAGGGAGGTAGTAGAGCACTAGCTAAAAATTACAGACCAGTAGCCCTCACTTCTCACATCATAAAAATCTTTGAAAGAGTGATGAGACGGCAGATTACAAAGTTCATGGACCAGCACAACCAACATAACCCGAACCAGCATGGCTTTAGAGCGGGTCGATCATGCCTGTCACAGCTGCTGAACCATTATGACAGAATTACGGAGGCATTGGAGGACGACCAAAACGCAGATGTGATTTACACAGATTTTGCAAAGGCGTTTGACAAATGCGATCATGGAGTGATAGCGCACAAAATGAGGGCCATAGGCATTACGGGAAGGTAGGCAGATGGATTTTGAGTTCCTAACACAAAGAACACAAAAGTAGTAGTGAACAGGGCAAGATCCAGCATCAGCGAGGTCAAAGCTCAGTGCCCCAAGGCACTGTCCTGGCGCCTCTGCTGTTTCTCATCCTCATAGCAGACATAGATAAAAACACCCAGCACACTTTTGTATCATCATTTGCAGATGACACTAAAATAAGCATGAAAGTCACTACGGTAGAGGACACTGAAAAATTACAGGAGGACATAAGCAAGGTCTTCCAATGGGCAATGGAGAACAACATGACGTTCAATGGTGATAAGTTTCAGCTGCTTAGGTATGGACAAAATGAAGAACTCAAAAGGAACACTATATACAAAACGCAAGAGGGTCACCACATAGAACGAAAGGAACACGTAAAGGACTTGGGAATAATTATGTCTGCTGATCTGTCGTTTAAAGACCATAACAAGACAAAGATCACAACAGCCAGGAAGATGACGGGGTGGGTATTGAGAACTTTCAAAACAAGGGAAATAATGCCGATGGTGACACTATTCAAATCGCTAGTGCTCCCTCACTTAGAATACTGCTCAGTGCTGACGGCCCCGTTCAGGGCAGGAGAAATAGCAGAGCTGGAACAAATCCAGAGATCGTTTACGGCTCACATTGAGCCATTGAAACATCTAAATTATTGGGAACGCCTTCAAGTCTTGAACATGTACTCATTGGAGCGGAGGAGAGAGAGATACATGATAATATATACATGAAAAGTACTTGAGGGCCTGGTCCCAAATCTGCACACTGCCATAACAACATACTGGAGTGAGAGATATGGGAGAAAGTGTAAAATAAACCCAGTGAGGAGCAGGGGTGCGGTGGGGACAATACGGGAGCACTGTATTAACATCCGGGGTCCCAGACTATTCAACATCTTACCAGAAGATATCCGAAACACGGCTGGAACCAGTGTAGAAGCCTTCAAGAGGAAACTGGACAAATATCTTCACCAGGTGCCAGATCAACCAGGCTGTGATGGATATGTGGGGCAGCGGGCCTCCAGCAGCAACAGCCTGGTTGACCAGGCAGCACCAGACGAGCCTGGCCCATGGCCGGGCTCAGAGAGTAGATACTCTCGAAACTCTTCAAAGGTATATCAAAGGTATTCCCTCCCCTTCCCTCCCCTTCCCCTCCCCTTCCCTCCCCTTCCCTCCCTTCCCCTCCCTTCCCCTCCCCTTCCCCTCCCCCATGACATCGAAAAAACCCACCCATCCCCATCCCTACCTCCCATCCCACCCACCCCAATCCACATCGCTCTGTGAGTTGTTTACAATCATGTCAAATGGAGGTCATCTGAAAAAGCGTGTTTTTTTTTATCTTATATAAAGGATGGGGTCCACCTCTGGTACAAATTGTGGGGCCCATAGCCTCGGAGAAGTGGATAAAGGCTTCAAGGAAGAAAATTTGGATTTCTTCCTGATGCCATTTGAATATCCACTTCCCTACCACCCCATCTTTTTTTTTTTTTTTTTTTTTTTTTACCAATAGGTATATTTATTACATAATATGGTACAAAAGATTTAAGAGATACATTGTTGATATAAAGATGGCATATACAGTACATGAGGTGTAGAGATACATATCTAGTACATATTGTAACATGTTTGTCACTGATTATAATGCGATATATATATATATATATATATATATATATATATATATATATATATATATATATATATATATATATATATATATATATATATATATATATATATTTAATTAATTATTTATTTATTTATTTTTGCTGTGGAATGTTGTATAACTGCAGTCAAGCGTTTAATAGTGATTTATTGTAATGTTTACAAATTAATGTACGAGTTCATTGCTGTATATGATGTTACCTAACTAATATATTCAGGCTATGAAAGAGTGTTGTATCAGTGACATAAATGGATATACATTCATTTATTTGTTTTAAACAATTCTGGCAACGCGTTCACTAGAAATCCGCACAACACACGCGGACACGGTACACCGTGTGGTGATGGCGCGCACTCGCGCCATGTACACCGTGTGGTAATGGCGCACACTCGCGCCATGTACACCGTGTGGTGATGGCGCACACTCGCGCCATGTACACCGTGTGGTAATGGCGCACACTCGCGCCATGTACACCGTGTGGTGATGGCGCACACTCGCGCCATGTACACCGTGTGGTGATGGCGCGCACTCGCGCCATGTACACCGTGTGGTAATGGCGCACACTCGCGCCATGTACACCGTGTGGTGATGGCGCACACTCGCGCCATGTACACTGTGTGGTGATGGCGCACACTCGCGCCATGTACACCGTGTGGTGATGGCGCACACTCGCGCCATGTACACCGTGTGGTGATGGCGCACACTCGCGCCATGTACACTGTGTGGTGATGGCGCACACTCGCGCCATGTACACCGTGTGGTGATGGCGCGCACTCGCGCCATGTACACCGTGTGGTGATGGCGCGCAATCGCGCCATGTACACCGTGTGGTGATGGCGCACACTCGCGCCATGTACACCGTGTGGTGATGGCGCACACTCGCGCCATGTACACCGTGTTGTGATGGCGCACACTCGCGCCATGTACACCGTGTTGTGATGGCGCACACTCGCGCCATGTACACCGTGTTGTGATGGCGCACACTCGCGCCATGTACACCGTGTGTGATGGCGCACACTGCGCCATGTACACCGTGTGGTGATGGCGCACACTCGCGCCATGTACACCGTGTGGTGATGGCGCACACTCGCGCCATGTACACCGTGTTGTGATGGCGCACACTTGCGCCATGTACACCGTGTGGTGATGGCGCACACTCGCGCCATGTACACCGTGTGGTGATGGCGCACACTCGCGCCATGTACACCGTGTGGTGATGGCGCACACTCGCGCCATGTACACCGTGTTGTGATGGCGCACACTCGCGCCATGTACACCGTGTGGTGATAACGCACACTCGCGCCATGTACACTGTGTGGTGATAACGCACACTCGCGCCATGTACACTGTGTGGTGATAACGCACACTCGCGCCATGTACACGTGTGGTGATAACGCACACTCGCGCCATGTACACCGTGTGGTGATGGCGCACACTCGCGCCATGTACACCGTGTTGTGATGGCGCACACTCGCGCCATGTACACCGTGTGGTGATAACGCACACTCGCGCCATGTACACTGTGTGGTGATGGCGCACACGTACACACACAGTCCATGGTGTAATCATGGAAGTAATTGATTACAAGTATTGTTAGTCAGCAATCATGTGAAACAATATTCCTGTGTGGAAACCATAACTAAGACAAATGTTTCTATTTGTCTCTGGAAAATAGCGAGTGGAACGCGCACCGTCGCGCAGTTGTAAGAGGAGTGATGAGGAGAGAGAGAGGTGTGAGAGTATGGAGAGAGAGATGAGAGAGAGAGAGAAGGAGAGAGTTGTGGAGAGAGATGAGAGAGAAGAGAGAGAGAGAGAGAGAGAGAGAGAGAGAGAGAGAGAGAGAGAGAGAGAGAGAGAGAGAGAGAGAGAGAGAGAGAGAGAGAGAGAGAGAGAGAGAGTAGGAGAGGAGAGAGAGAGAGAGAGATGAGAGAGAGAGAGGAGGAGAGAGAGAGAGAGAGAGAGAGAGAGAGAGAGATGAGAGAGAGAGAGAGAGGAGAGTAGAGAGAGAGAGAGAGAGAGAGAGAGAGAGAGAGAGAGAGAGAGAGAGAGAGAGAGAGAGAGAGAGAGAGAGAGAGAGGCATCTTAATAAGCATTACATTTCTGTGTGGTGTGTGTGTGTGTGTGTGTGTTGAGTGTGTGTGTGTGAATATGTGTGTACTCACCTATATGCTGTTAAAGGAATAAAGTCACAGCTCCTGGCTCCGACACTTCACTGGTCACTACTAGGTTCACTCTTCGATTCAAGAGCCTTATCGTACTTCTTAACTTCTTAAAGCTATGAATGGATTCCGCCCCTGCCAATTAACTTTCCTGACTGCTCTAAGCTGTGCTCTCGTGTTGCTTTTTCTTTGAAACATTTTGTCCCTGTTCACCCTGTCAATTCCTCAGTATTTTCTACGTCGTTATTATATACTCCCCTAGTCCTCCATTTTTTCCAATGACATCAAGCTGAGTTCTCTTAGCTTTTTCTCATAGAACATTCCCCTAAGTATGGTACCAGGTGTGGGTTCCATACTTGTGCTGCATACTCCAACATGGGCATGACGTACACGGTGTACACTGTTGTGAATGACTCCTTACTTAAAGGTCGAAACGCTGTTCTTAGGTTTGCTGGAGCGGTTATTAGTTTGATGTGCGCCTCATTGAATGTGCTCGGTATAATGCTCACATCACGATCCTTTTCCTTGAGTAAGGTTTACAGCGTTTGATCCCTTAGCCTGTACTCCGTCTGAGGACTTCTTTGTCCATCCCCAAGTTTCAGGACTATGCACGTGGTGGGATTAAACTCCAGGAGCCATTTGTCTGACCGGGCTCGCAGCCTGTCCAGATCCCGTTGTAATCTCATCTGATCCTCGTCCGCTTGTATTCTCCTCATTAGATTCACATCGTCTGCGAACAGGACATCTCTGAATGTATCCCTTCCGTCATGCCATTCACACATATAAAAGAAACAGCGCAGGCCCTAGGACTGACCCTTGTGGAACCCCATTCGACACATGCGCTCACTCTGACACCTCGTTACGTACCTTCACTTGTTATTTCCTTCCTGTTCCGTTGCAGTGCTTTCTCTATTATTCATGCCTGCTCCTCTAGCTTCTGTGTGTTGGTTTGCGTGAATTTGTGCACTTAGAAACTTGCGTTCTTGGGAATCGTGCTCTAGCTGTAGAGCTCCACCTCCTAAATAATGTCTCATGGAATCAACATTGACTAAATTACAAAGTCAGTATTAGTTAGGTTAGAGTAATAATTGAAAAGATGTTGACTCAAAATCCAGACTAATTCACATAGAACTCCAGTATGTGCTCCCTTTCAACAGTCTTCTAATGTTCAAAGCAGGGGTCCTCAACCTGCGGCCCGAGGGCCGCACGTGGCCCTTCCAGGAAATGGATTCGGCCCACACATGAAATTATGTATTCACTTTTATGTAGGTTCCACACTGCACATTGCTAACAAAACCGTGCGGCCCTCATCACACATTTGACCACCAAATATGGCAGACTTGTGTAGGAGGGTTGAGGACAAATGCTCTAAAGCATCCCATTATCTCCCCTTTCTTAGCGCACTCCATTAACTCAACTTCCCCGAGTCATTCAACTTCCTCTCCTCCGACGTTGAAGAAATTCGCTCCAGTATCTATGGCTCACCTCTATGTGTATCCTGCACCAGTACATCCTGGTTCTTCTCCCACATCTTTCAGTCTATATTCATCTTTTCAGCGTTTTTGGGTGTCTTAAACTTTCCTTCTTCCCTATTCCTTAACCTGTTTCGTGCATCCAGTGTTGGCAGACGCAGTTCTTCAAGGCTGTCCTCACAGTTTAGAACCGTAATCTCACGAACTAAGAGTTTAGTAAATCTCGAGAGTGTCTTGGGATTTTCTTGTGTGTATAAGGAGGCGCGGACGCCACATTGATGCTGTATATGGAAGTCTTTGAGAAGGTGGTGTATGTCATCTTGAAGGAGTCTTTGTTAGGGTTCCTGAAGGCCATTCTCATGTACCTGCGCCGCTGACATTACCCTATTTATAGGAGCCTCGGACGATATATTTTGTGTTACATATATTCTCTTAGGCGCTTTTCCTTTGTAGTATAGTGATATATATATATATATATATATATATATATATATATAATATATATATATATATATATATATATATATATATATATATATATATATATATATATATATATATATATATATATATTATATAAAAATAAAAAGTCGTGCGATTAGGTAGCTTGGAGCTTGATTGACCAGAGCGTCGGTAAGATGGGGAAGGAAGTAGGATGGGTAAGGATGGAAATTGGGAAATAGGTGGGAGGGGAGAGGGGGAGGTTAGGGTTATAGAGGTAAGTGGCGCAACATAATAAGTGTGTGTGTATGTAGAGTAATACATAAGTAAATTTTATGAGGAGGATATGCCTTCACCCCATCAGTTGCACACAGGTATACTACTGTATCACAGCATGACACTGAGTTGGGAGAATGCATACTATTTATAGTAATTTTTTTTTTTTTTTTTTTTCTGGAAAGGCTGCCGCAAAAGGTGGTAGTTTCTGGGCTTTCGGTGTTGATGGTGGTTTGCCCGGTGCTGGACGAGCAGTCTCAACAGGTGGTAGTTGTTGGGCTTTTGATGTTGTTGGTAGCTAGCCCGGAGTTGTTTAAGAAGTTTCTGAGGTGGTGTCCTAAAACAGGGAGTTCGTAGGTGTTACAATGGTAGTTGTAAGATGTAGTTTGGAAAAAGTAGGTCACCCATAAATGGGGAGTATTTATCTATATTGTTGAACATAGACTGGGACTGGTGGTACCCACTCTTCTGGTTCGACGGGGAGATCACTCAGGATTCTGGGTCGTGGGTAGTTGTCATTGTGAATGTAGCGCCTAACTCTTTGCTGCAGAGTCATTCTTTGGGTTCGGTGGGGAGGTGTGGTGATGACATAGTCGGTTGTGTTTACCGGTTGTGGGGGGTTTTCTCTATCAGGTACATATAGTTCTTGCATGTCGTATAGCTGTCTTTTCGCTAGTTTATCTATCCTTACATTCATTGCATCGAGTTCTTGTTGTACATGTAGGTCTTCAGTTCGGATTCTGTCCCTTAATCTGGTCCCAGTGATAAAGCGGAGGGCTTTGTTCTGGACTCGTTGAAGCCGCAGCCTGTTGGTTTTAGTTGTAAGTGATAGTGGTACGCAAGGATATTCCAACAGAGGTCTGATCATCCTCTTGTAGAGGTGCTTCTTGATGTGGGTTGGTGCTTCTTTGAATCTGAATAGTTGATTAGGTAAAACTTGCGATTTTGGCTTAAATAGCAACGCTCACCTTGCCATATAAGACAAGTGAAAATTTGTGTATGCAATAATTTCGCCAAAATCATTCTGAACGTAACGAAAAAATATATTTCATTGTGTTTGTTTATTATTAAATTAATGTTAACGTATCTAAAATATATTTAGTTGGGTTAGGCTAAATTAAATTGCGCTTGTTGTAATAAGGTTAGGTAGGTTTTCAAAGTTTCTCTTGGTACAAAATTATA
>WNWK01001838.1:42500-132500 GCA_009830355.1 Cherax destructor | reverse complement strand
ACTTTTTACCTAAAATAAAACCTCTAGCACTCCACCCCTTGAGGCTCTTTCTCTTTCCCCTCGTGTCACTGCAGGCAGCAGTGTGTCCTCACCCTCGTGTCACTGCAGGCAGCAGCGTGTCCTCACCCTCGTGTCACTGCAGGCAGCAGCTTGTCCTCACCCTCGTGTCACTGCAGGCAGCAGTGTGTCCTCACCCTCGTGTCACTGCAGGCAGCAGCGTGTCCTCACCCTCGTGTCACTGCAGGCAGCAGCGTGTCCTCACCCTCGTGTCACCGCAGGCAGTAGTGTGTTCTTCCTCTCAGTGGCACCTTTGAACTACAAACACTTCTCCCAGTATGGCTTAGGGCTACAAAAAAAAACAGATGTGATAGAAACAAGTAAAATCAGGGATAACAATGACCAGATTAAGGCTGGGATACAGTAAACTAGCAGCTCATAGCCAGGATACATTAAACTAGCAGCTCACCGCCAGGACACACTAAACTAGCAGCTCACAGCCAGGACACACTAAACTAGCAGCTCACCGCCAGGACACACTAAACTAGCAGCTCACCGCCAGGACACACTAAACTAGCAGCTCACCGCCAGGACACATTAAACTTGCAGCTCACTGCCAGGATACATTAATATTTTTAGAGGTGTGACTTTCCCACTGTATATAAAACAGATGGTGAGAGCGTTTACCCATTTCCTACATAAAAATAATAGCCCCTATCTTACCACGGAAAAATGAAAAAGAATATTTAAAGTCTAGGCAGAAGCAAGAGACGATGACACCAACAACTGACGATCGGACAAGAGACATCACTGATTCAACACAATAAGAATGACAACAAACATCACTGAACCAATACAACAAGAGTGACAACAGTGACAACAAACATCAGTGTACCAACACAATAAGTGGTAAAATCGACGACAACCATCAATGAACGAATACAACAAGAGGTGACAACTTTGACAATATCCTTTACAAGTAGTGCATTCATCGGGAGGAGAGGAAACCTCTACCTAACCCGTACGTATCGTGAAGACATAAACACTAACTAGCAGTAGGTAAGCAAAACAGCGTCAGTGGGGAGACCAACGCTTTGAGATACGATATTAAAAAGCCGCTAGTTTATTTTTTTTAGTATTAGGGGTTAATTTTATGTAGAAATTGTGTACTTTACGACCAATTAATTTGATTTAATCTTGAATAACAAATACTTCTTTAGTGTAATACGTGTAATACTTCAAAGCATAGGTCGTTTGGAGGACAGGTTGAAGGGGAACGTCTAAGATCTGAATCTGAAGCTCCACAAACATGTTAGAAGTGATGAAGGACTCAGACTCTTAACGTTTCCTGAATCAACAAGACCAAGTGTCTGCTCAAGCTTCTATTAGTAAGGGTCCCCAGATTTTTCATTTTGCGATTGACAGTGGGTAAAAAGAACACCTGTTGTGTTGCCTTGGGGTGACGAAGAGAACGAACGCTAATGCAGTGTTCTAAAATGCTATACATGTTCTCGGTATCCACATATACCAGCAAACTCAACTGATTTATTGCCCCTTCTTAACTACACAGGCAAGCCAGCATCTGGAACATGATAGCGGAGATTACCTTAATGAATGCTCAAATATGCAGGTCATTTAGACCCAAACTGTAAACACATTAACGCTAATAGCCTCTTCACTTTCTTAAGGCTCACTTTCTATTAAACACAAGAGATTTAACCTTATATTATACTCGCTTTTAATGTTATTTTCCTGTTTTAAAGATGGGTTGATAATTATTTTAGTGCTTATTCTTGTTATTATCAATATTATATTTAATTACGGCGTAGAGGCGTGAAGATAATCGTGATACATAGCAATAGTTATAATTATTATTATTATTATTATTATTATTATTATTATTGTTATTGTTATTATTATTATTATTATTATTATTATTATTATTATTATTATTATTATTATTATTTTATTATTATTATTATTATTATTATTATTATTATTATTATTATTATTATTATTTTTCTTATATAAATCGGAAAGCGGTCAACATGAGAGGGTAATACAGCACCTGGGGAATAAAAGATAATTAAATTTGCTCCTGAAAGCAGAGAGAAGCTGCAATTGTAAGGACCAAGATCCCATCACAAGAGCATCAATACACGTCCCTGGATGGGACAACGCTCATGATGTTAACAAGACAAAATAACTCACTATTAATAATGGCTTCCAACTCTGATGAGGTCTTATTACATGACAACAAGTTAATAAGTTTTTGTCATAAAAGTGACGTTTTATATATATATATATATATATATATATATATATATATATATATATATATACAGTAGTAAAAAAATGCACTGATTAAGTTGGCAAATGTGGAAACAACGAACGTGAAAGTTCTGAAAGTTTGGCAGGAGCGCCACACAACAATGCTAGTGAAAATTTTCACATGTAAACTCACAGTGATCGAACCGGAAAAAAAAATAGTTCTTTTTGATTCAGAGAGAAGGAGCCGACGCCTGAAGCAGAACATTCTATCATATCTTAAAAAAAAAATGATCAAAATGCTGAACACCTGATGTAATCTTATTATCCAAGCATCATGGAGATTATAATGAGTAAGAGACAGTTCAGACAGAAAGAGGAGGATGTTTGCACTGTATTTTCCACACACAAGATTGCAACATAAACCGGAAAGGCAGAATGACGTGCATTAAGGCACATTCACGGTGAGAAACAGAAGGCACAGTTACGGTGAAAAACAGAAGATCCTGGATGCCAGAGTGTAACCAGGTATGTCTTAGTCGACCTTGCACGTCAATGTTGTTGTGGAAGCTGCAGGAAGACTTGGAGCAGTATGCTGGCTTGGTTGAACAAGTGGCTATAGCTTAGCCCCAGCTTTAATACCAGGTATTAAAACCAGGCGTCGAGGAGACGAAGCCAGAGACTACACAATAGATGGGAGTAAACGTCATTCCCCTCCTGTGACTTAAAACACATACGAAAATAGCAATTCAAGCGGAGCATGACATTGATAGCCTTCAGAAATGTGAACACAAACTAGTCCACACTATTTTTTTTACGTACTGGGCTGAAGGAATCGGAATTTCTTGTACCCGTTGTCCCTGTTTACCTACAATAAATAGGAACATGTATTAATCAAGCGCTGCGGGTCTCATCCTGAGGTAATGAGGCAAGTGAGGTGTGTGCTATATTTTAAATACAACTGCGCTTTAAAATGAGGTGAGGTAGCCTGTAAAACTAAATGTGAAATGTAACCAGTTCTCGAGTACGCAGCACCAATACGTAATCTGCACTTAAAAGCAAAGTGAAGCTCGATAAAGTTCAAAACTATGCCTCCAAATTGGTGATGAAACTCAAAGGAAAGCGCTATAAGAAAAGGTTACAAGATCTATTTGCCATGTCACTGGAGGAAGATAGATGTAAAGGAGAAATGATATGAACACGTTCAATACCCTGAGGCAAAGACAGAGCAGACAGACACAGATGTTTTAATGTGGTAGAACCAACGACACAAAGATATACAGCACTTTTACAAAGAGGAGAAAAGACGTGATACAAGTTAAATCATATTTTTGAAGAGGCTGACGTTATACTGGGACACGCAAGCGAGTACGAGAAACACACAAACATAAATATTCATAAACAGGTATTTACATACGTAAACACAAATTGGTAAGTGTGGTTGTAAATGATATGGTGATTCTGACACTTGTGTTCAGTTCAGAACATTAATTAAAGGAACCGTATGGCTTCATCAGTCCTAATACAGAGTAAACTAAATAGGTTAGTATATAGTGGACAGTATGTGTGACCTGAAGTAGAGTTAGAGGCAAGACGTAAACCAAAGTGTAGAAAATATATTGAACAAAATACATAAAAGTGAGGGGATGAGGGGTTTAGGATCAGAGCAGCACCTGCCTAGCTTAGTAAGTAATTATATACACACACACACGTCGGGGCCAGAAGCTATGAATCGACCCCTGCAACCACAATTAGGTGAGTACATAAACACAGACACATACGGGGTTAGGAGCTGTAACTCGACCCCTGCAACCACATATAGGTGAAAACACACATCAAACTTTTCAACCAACCCACCTAACTCCTTCCCTCCTTCCCTCTCTTCTTCCCTCCCTCCCTCCTTCCCTCGCTCTAGCCACCTCACCCTCCTTCCCTACACATACACAACACCCAATACGCACTAAACACCAGAGTTCTCATTGTTGGACCACGTTACAAAAGCATCGTCTAATTCTTAACCTGCCGTCAGATCCACTTCGCTAGCACAAAAGCAAACCGTTCCACTCCATGAAATATATTCCGATGAAAACAGCTTCCTCCTCAACCCGCAAGATCAAGGAGACATAAGTGCCTTTTGCCCTTACGACTAGCTCCATGTGCCCCGGGTTAAGGCTTTTCATCCTTAGAGGAGAGGGTTGATTGAGGCACCTCTTGGAAAGTGCGATGCTCTTTATGGTTAACTATCCATTGTATATGCGGAAGTTAGGGAAAGATGGCATAATTGTCCTGGCTGGTGCGAGGTGTGTGCTGCAGGTGTGTGCTGCAGGTGTGTGCTGCAGGTGTGTGCTGCAGGTGTGTGCTGCAGGTGTGTGCTGCAGGTGTGTGCTGCAGGTGTGTGCTGCAGGTGTGTGCTGCAGGTGTGTGCTGCAGGTGTGGCGTAGGGCTTATTGGTTACTGTTGTAGCTTGGACACAAGACCTGCTAGTGCTGCTATGACAACACTAAAGTAAGACTAGCTAGTGCTACTACGGGAACACTGACACAAGACCTGCTAGTGCTGCTATGACAACACAAAAGTAAGACTAGCTAGTGCTACTACGGGAACACTGACACAAGACCTGCTAGTGCTGCTATGACAACACAAAGTAAGACTAGCTAGTGCTACTACGGGAACACTGACACAAGACCTGCTAGTGCTGCTATGACAACACTAAAGTAAGACTAGCTAGTGCTACTACGGAAAACTGACACAAGACCTGCTAGTGCTGCTATGACAACACTAAAGTAAGACTAGCTAGTGCTACTACGGGAACACTGACACAAGACCTGCTAGTGCTGCTATGACAACACTAAAGTAAGACTAGCTAGTGCTACTACGGGAACACTGACACAAGACCTGCTAGTGCTGCTATGACAACACAAAAGTAAGACTAGCTAGTGCTACTACGGGAAACTGACACAAGACCTGCTAGTGCTGCTATGACAACACAAAGTAAGACTAGCTAGTGCTACTACGGGAAAACTGACACAAGACCTGCTAGTGCTGCTATGACAACACAAAAGTAAGACTAGCTAGTGCTACTACGGGAACACTGACACAAGACCTGCTAGTGCTGCTATGACAACACAAAAGTAAGACTAGCTAGTGCTACTACGGGAACACTGACACAAGACCTGCTAGTGCTGCTATGACAACACAAAAGTAAGACTAGCTAGTGCTACTACGGGAAAACTGACACAAGACCTGCTAGTGCTGCTATGACAACACAAAAGTAAGACTAGCTAGTGCTACTACGGGAACACTGACACAAGACCTGCTAGTGCTGCTATGACAACACTAAAGTAAGACTAGCTAGTGCTACTACGGGAACACTGACACAAGACCTGCTAGTGCTGCTATGACAACACAAAAGTAAGACTAGCTAGTGCTACTACGGGAACACTGACACAAGACCTGCTAGTGCTGCTATGACAACACAAAGTAAGACTAGCTAGTGCTACTACGGGAACACTGACACAAGACCTGCTAGTGCTGCTATGACAACACAAAGTAAGACTAGCTAGTGCTACTACGGGAACACTGACACAAGACCTGCTAGTGCTGCTATGACAACACAAAAGTAAGACTAGCTAGTGCTACTACGGGAAAACTGACACAAGACCTGCTAGTGCTGCTATGACAACACAAAAGTAAGACTAGCTAGTGCTACTACGGGAACACTGACACAAGACCGCTAGTGCTGCTATGACAACACTAAAAGTAAGACTAGCTAGTGCTACTACGGGAACACTGACACAAGACCTGCTAGTGCTGCTATGACAACACAAAGTAAGACTAGCTAGTGCTACTACGGGAACACTGACACAAGACCTGCTAGTGCTGCTATGACAACACTAAAGTAAGACTAGCTAGTGCTACTACGGGAACACTGACACAAGACCTGCTAGTGCTGCTATGACAACACAAAAGTAAGACTAGCTAGTGCTACTACGGGAACACTGACACAAGACCTGCTAGTGCTGCTATGACAACACTAAAAGTAAGACTAGCTAGTGCTACTACGGGAACACTGACACAAGACCTGCTAGTGCTGCTATGACAACACTAAAGTAAGACTAGCTAGTGCTACTACGGGAACACTGACACAAGACCTGCTAGTGCTGCTATGACAACACAAAGTAAGACTAGCTAGTGCTACTACGGGAACACTGACACAAGACCTGCTAGTGCTGCTATGACAACACAAAGTAAGACTAGCTAGTGCTACTACGGGAAAACTGACACAAGACCTGCTAGTGCTGCTATGACAACACAAAAGTAAGACTAGCTAGTGCTACTACGGGAAAACTGACACAAGACCTGCTAGTGCTGCTATGACAACACAAAGTAAGACTAGCTAGTGCTACTACGGGAACACTGACACAAGACCTGCTAGTGCTGCTATGACAACACAAAGTAAGACTAGCTAGTGCTACTACGGGAACACTGACACAAGACCTGCTAGTGCTGCTATGACAACACTAAAGTAAGACTAGCTAGTGCTACTAGGAACACTGACACAAGACCTGCTAGTGCTGCTGACAACACAAAAGTAAGACTAGCTAGTGCTACTACGGGAACACTGACACAAGACCTGCTAGTGCTGCTATGACAACACAAAAGTAAGACTAGCTAGTGCTACTACGGGAACACTGACACAAGACCTGCTAGTGCTGCTATGACAACACTAAAGTAAGACTAGCTAGTGCTACTACGGGAACACTGACACAAGACTGCTAGTGCTGCTATGACAACACAAAAGTAAGACTAGCTAGTGCTACTACGGGAACACTGACACAAGACCTGCTAGTGCTGCTATGACAACACAAAAATAAGACTAGCTAGTGCTACTACGGGACATGACACAAGAGCCTGCTAGTGCTGCTATGACAACACAAAAGTAAGACTAGCTAGTGCTACTGGGAACACTGACACAAGACCTGCTAGTGCTGCTATGACAACACAAAAGTAAGACTAGCTAGTGCTACTACGGGAACACTGACACAAGACCTGCTAGTGCTGCTATGACAAAACAAAGTAAGACTAGCTAGTGCTACTACAGGAACACTGACACAAGACCTGCTAGTGCTGCTATGACAACACTAAAGTAAGACTAGCTAGTGCTACTACGGGAACACTGACACAAGACCTGCTAGTGCTGCTATGACAACACAAAAGTAAGACTAGCTAGTGCTACTACGGGAACACTGACACAAGACCTGCTAGTGCTGCTATGACAACACAAAAGTAAGACTAGCTAGTGCTACTACAGGAACACTGACACAAGACCTGCTAGTGCTGCTATGATAACACAAAGTAAGGACTAGCTAGTGCTACTACGGGAACACTGACACAAGACCTGCTAGTGCTGCTATGACAAAACAAAAGTAAGACTAGCTAGTGCTACTACGGGAACACTGACACAAGACCTGCTAGTGCTGCTATGACAACACTAAAAGTAAGACTAGCTAGTGCTACTACGGGAACACTGACACAAGACCTGCTAGTGCTGCTATGACAACACTAAAGTAAGACTAGCTAGTGCTACTGCAGGAACACTGACACAAGACCTGCTAGTGCTGCTATGACAACACTAAAGTAAGACTAGCTAGTGCTACTCGGGAACACTGACACAAGACCTGCTAGTGCTGCTATGACAAAACATACAAGATCAGCTGGTGTTGCTATCACAGCACTGATGCAAAACCAGCTTGTGTTGCTATGACAACACTGATACTAGACCATCTACTGTTGGTATGACAACACTGACACAAGACCAGCTAGTGTTGCTATGACATAACTAACACAAGATCAGCTAGTGTTGCTATTACAACACTGATACAAGAACTGCTAGTGATGCTAAGACAACACTGCCACAAGAACCAGCTAGTGTTGCTATGACAACACTGACACAAGACTAGCTAGTGTTATTTTGACAACACTGACACAAGGCCAGCTAGTGTTGCTATGACAACACTGACAAAAGGCCAGCTAGTGTTGCAATGACAACACTGACACAAGGCCTGCTAGTGTTGCTATGACAACACTGACACAAGGCCAGCTAATGTTGCTATGACAACACTGACACAAGGCCAGCTAGTGTTGCAATGAGAACACTGACACAAAACCAGTTAGTGTTGCTATGACAAGACTGACACAAAGCCTGCTAGTGTTGCTATGACAACACTAACACAAGGCCAGCTAGTGTTGGTATGACAACACTGACACAAGGCCAGCTAGTGTTGCTATGACAACACTGACACAAGACCAGCTAGTGTTGCTATGACAACACTGACACAAGCCATCTAGTGTTGCTATGACAACGTGACACAAGGCCAGCTAGTGTTGCTATGACAACACTGACACATGGTCAGCTAGTGTTGTATGACTACACTGACACAAGGCCAGCTAGTGTTGCTATGACAACTGACACAAGGCCTGCTAGTGTTGCTATGACAACTGACACAAGGCCTGCTAGTGTTGCTATGACAACTGACACAAGGCCTCCTAGTGTTGCTATAACAACTGACACAAGGCCTGCTAGTGTTGCTATGACAACTGGCACAAGGCCTGCTAGTGTTGCTATGACAATTGACACAAGGCCTGCTAGTGTTGCTATGATAACTGACACAAGGCCTGCTAGTGTTGCTATGACAACTGACACAAGGCCTGCTAGTGTTGCTATGACAACTGACACAAGGCCTTCTAGTGTTGCTATGATAACTGACACAAGGCCTGCTAGTGTTGCTATGACAACTGACACAAGGCCTGCTAGTGTTGCTATGACAACTGACACAAGGCCTGCTAGTGTTGCTATGACAACTGACACAGGGCCTGCTAGTGTTGCTATGACAATTGACACAACTCCTGCTAGTGTTGCTATGACAATTGACACAAGGCCTGCTAGTGTTGCTATGACAATTGACACAAGGCCTGTTAGTTTGCTATGACAATTGACACAAGGCCTGCTAGTGTTGCTATGACAACTGACACAAGGCCTGCTAGTGTTGCTATGACAACTGACACAAGGCCTGCTAGTGTTGCTATGACAACTGTCACAAGGCCTGCTAGTGTTGGTATGACAACACTGACACAAGGCCTGCTAGTGTTGCTATGACAACTGACACAAGGTCTGCTAATGTTGCTATGACAACTGACACAAGGCCTGCTAGTGTTGCTATGACAATTGACACAAGGCCTGCTAGTGTTGCTATGACAACTGACACAAGGCCTGCTAGTGTTGCTATGACAATTGACACAAGGCCTGCTAGTGTTGCTATGACAACTGACACAAGGCCTGCTAGTGTTGCTATGACAATTGACACAAGGCCTGCTAGTGTTGCTATGACAACTGACACAAGGCCTGCTAGTGTTGCTGTGGAAACAAGGATGTTTTCCGTACATGTGTTTTTTATACTTTTCTTCATATTTTGTTCTGCTCGTTTAATCCTAAAATCAATCTTTTTTTATCCTTCTCCAGGATGTGTGATGTATTATTTAATATTTTCTGGCACCAGAGCGCTTGCAGCTCCTGTGGTAATTTTCCCTGACATGATCTTATTCTTTGTTTCCAAGAACAACTGCTTTATCCCATATCTTTCTTTATTGCAATGTCTAGACACTTTCTCTCTTTCTTATTCCACCTATATTTTGTTTAATTCTTCTTGCAGTTTAACTATGTCTCTCCTCGTGGGTCTTCTCCGATTGCCTTCCTCTTCTCTATGTCTTATAAATTTAATCCTAGAGTTCAGTCCACTGATTATTAAGTTCATCACACTCTTGCCTCTCTAAGTTATTCCCTCGCAAGCCTATTAGTTATTTAACTATCCCTCTGACATTTTGCAGATTCTTAACTCTCACTGGACTAGAGTCCGAGGAGGGGAGGGGGATGCGGGAGAGGGGGAAATGTAGAGATGGAATGGGGCTAAGCTTCAAAGAGACTCGATAATACCCACTACATTCCAGCCCCGGTGATTGTGGGTGTCATTACATTCTTTGTTTCTCGTTGCTGTGTCCTCCACGGTTCTACTGCTCTCTGTTCTTTCCTTGGTTACTCCCTCGTTGCTACGTCTCACCTCATAGCTAACACTAATTGCAAAGAGGAAGATTTTTCATTATTTTTTTAGTGTGTAGGTGGCAATTTGTAAATTTTGATTTTCTGTAGTATTATGAACGAGAATGTGTCCTCCGAGAAGTTTTAGATTTTAATGGATGATACAGCTACCAGAAATGGTCAATATACTTTTTCGAAGCTAAAATGCAAATCTGTCAATTTTTAATATATTTATAGCATTGGGGGTATTGGCTTCCGTGCGATAACTAGAGAATGCATTTTTTTTTTATTGGATTCAAACTTTTCAGCGCCTTCATACTTTGCTCAAAAGAAGGTTTATATTGCTATTGGAATGTTTTAATCCCCAGTTTGCTAATGTTATTAAACAGGAATGAAGTGCATTTAAAGTTGAATATAATTATTGAAAGAAAACAAAAACAAAAATAATAAAAGCTTAGTAACTTTCTTTTTATAAACTTTTGAAGTTTGAAAAAATTAGTTAAGTCTCCGCTACCTTGTGTCATGGCGCCGACTTGAATTTTTGTGTTAATCTTTAAGTATTTTCTGTGCATGAATGAGCTGGGTTTCAGTATTGGTCTGTTTAAAGATTTATTTACCTGCAACTCACATGCCTCTTGGTGTCGCTGAGGATGTTATCTGACAGATGCTGCCCTTGTTTATAATTAGCTAAAGCTCTACGTCCTCTTGAAGATGTTTGGATCCAACACTTTTGCCTCTTGGGAGGTTTGAGCTTTAGCTACTAGGTATCTTAAAGGAGATAAGCTGCAGCTCTTCATCTTCTTAAGTACTGACGTCGAGGTCTGGTGGGTGTTATAAGGTACTGGAAGACTCCTTCTCATAACTCACAAAATCTGTAAAAACTTACATTTGTGGTCACAGTGGTGGCCCATGCTAACTTCCCTATGGTATATGGAAATATACCTAGTTGGATGAATCTTACTGTAACTAGCTGGTCGAGTGGCTTACGCAATAACCTGGAGTTTTACGACTCTCTCGCCAAGAGTTCAAACCCCACACGTTCCTTGGTTTGAAGACAACTTTCTTGGATCGTGCGGCTACCGACACAGATCTAATATTTCTACAGCATTTGACTGGGTTGGGTTCCATCACACGAGCTTTTTTGGCCCTTTTGAAGTGGTTAATCTAATGCTCCTGTCTTTCGACAGTCTTATGCTACAAGTCAAGGCTTCATGAGAACGTCGAGCTAAATCTCCCGGGTCTTTTAAAGATGTTGATCTCCAGCTCCTGGATATTTTAAAGGTCTAGCAAGTTCTCTGTCTTCAAGAACTGAAGGTGCAGTTATTAGGCTTAACCCATACATCGAGGTACAGGGATCCTCGGTTATAAGATACTGCAAATACATTTTTTTCCGGATCGCACAACAACAGAAACACATCTAATTTTTGCACTAAATTGGCAGCACTGTTGAAAATCTTACGAAGAAAATGAAAAATTCCTCGTTTCATATTTGTCTGTGGGCGTACACTACCATTATAATGACGTTAAAGTAACTTATGACACTAAGCTTGACTTTTGGTTATTACCAGTTCTATGTCACTATTAGAGAAACCGGTTATAGAGATTAAAAAAAAACGAGAAAACGGAATTAATGTACAGTTGTTATGGATTCCATCACCCATTGGATAACTCCTTCATGATAAAGTTGATAAGGTAAGAAAAAAAACGTACCCTGAAGGAAAATGTAAAATATAACTTTGGTGTGTTTGTGTCTAGCAATAATATTAGGTGAGAAGTAAATAATGAAACTGAATGTTATTGGAATGCAGTTAGAATCCTGAGTCGATCTATCACTCATTTTGATAACATGAACGTAGATAAGTACGTTTACTGAGCAACTTGCAATGTGAACGAACTTACTGATGTTGTAATTGCCAGGCTTAGACTTAGTTACAATTACTTCTGGCAGTTTGCAGACATATATTGATGATCAAACCAAATGCAAAGTATGTGGTCAGGCCTATTGTCACTATTTTGAGAACTATGCGCTTAATTGTCCACTTATTGAAGAATATAGAGATATATAGTATAGTTGAGAATCCTGTATCCGAAATTTTGGGACCGGAAATGTTTCGGATTTCAGGATTTTTTGGATTCTGGAATATTTGTTTATTTGCATGTATAAAATGGGACAGCATGGGGATGGGACCAAAGTCTAAACACGGTACTGTGCTATACAGGTACGGTACCAAAAACATGATCACTGCTTACAAAAAGGAGATACCGTATTTTAGGGAGTCGAAGACGCTATTATTTTCCCCAAAAAAAAAGTGTAGAATATTTACCCAGCATCTTGGAGGCCGTAGGTTACATTGCTCATAGGCCTCAATCTAGAGAAGTGTTTCGATACTAGACACTAATCTAATCCTGTATATGACCACTGCATAAATAATAACAAAAATAATCATAAATAATCGTAATAATTCGTTGGCGTTCAGCAGGGGTACGGGTGAAGCAAGCCATGGAGTCGGATGAACTATGGGTAGCACCGTAAGTATATTCAGGTACAGATACAATAAATAGTCACACAAATTATCATGCATATGAATGTGCAAATTACCTAGGATAACCCCCAAAAAGTCGGACAAATGACTTTATTTTTATTTGGGTCCTTGACAGGCTAAATCGCTTGTTTATCATCAAAGACCCGGTAATAATATTTTTGCTCACTTAAATGATCCTGATATTAAGGGAACATTATCAGATAAAAGGGGTTCAAATAACGATGCATACAGGTATTCGGTGGTAATACATAGAAGTTGCCATTTGCACACCGTAGGTTTGTTTTGTCGTTTGCAATACAAATGTATTCTTACTAAATAGTAAAAATCAATGGCCTTAAAAATATTTTTTAAACGCATGAAAAACACAAATCAATCTGCAGTCCTAGCCGTAGACACATCCATTTGAACGCATCGAGACAGTGGTATAAAGAAACGGGCCAGTCAGGGCCATTTCACGTATTGAACGTGACTCGCTGAGTGTTAGTGTCCCAGAAATGTTCGAGTGTAGATAAATTGAGTGACATTGAAAGACCCAAAATACTGCAAAGCACTAAAACTGAGGAGCCACTCAGTACACAAAGATAAACAATACTTCAATTTGATAAACTTAGCGAAGGAAGAACAGAGGAAAAATATATTTTGGTTTTGCTGATCCATTGTTTGCTTTACGAGTAGCTGACCATGTAAGTCTGCAAAGAATATTTTGCTGACAACTCTGAATGTATGAAAGTTTTAAGCTCAAGGATTGGGATTCAGCAGATCTAGAATAATCGCCTATATACTGGCGCGGTTTTTTTTTATCGCTATATCACGTAAAATTATCGCGTTTACCTCGTTTTAGTCTTGGTGATCAGCAGACGCTTTATCACCACTAATCTTTATATATTTAATGTTGTGCCTTTCTTAAATTTTTGTAACCAGCTGCTGAATATTCATAGTTACCTTCAATATCCATAGTTACCTTCAATATCCATAGTTACCTTCAATATCCATAGTTACCTTCAATATCCATAGTTTCCTTCAATATCCATAGTTACCTTCCAATATCCATAGTTACCTTCAATATCCATAGTTACCTTCAATATCCATAGTTACCTTCAATATCCATAGTTACCTTCAATATCCATAGTTACCTTCAATATCCATAGTTACCTTCAATATCCATAGTTACCTTCAATATCCATAGTTACCTTCAATATCCATAGTTACCTTCAATATCCATAGTTACCTTCAATATCCATAGTTACCTTCAATATCCATAGTTACCTTCAATATCCATAGTTACCTTCAATATCCATAGTTACCTTCAATATCCATAGTTACCTTCAATATCCATAGTTACCCAATATAAAGTTACCTTCAATATCCATAGTTTACCTTCAATATCCATAGTTACTCTTCAATACCATAGTTACCTTCAATATCCATAGTTACCTTCAATATTCATAGTTACCTTCAAATATCCATAGTTACCTTCAATATCCATAGTTCCTTCTAATATCCATAGTTCCCTCAATATCCATAGTTACCTTCCCAATTATCCTTTATTACCTCTCTGGTATTCCCTGTTGCCTTCAATATCCATCGTTTTTCAATATCCATAGTTCCTTTTTCAAGGTATTCATAGTTACCTTCAATATTCATAAAAAAAAAAAAAAGGCACAATACCGTGAGGGGAACAATACACACACAACCCGCAGGGGCTCCTAAAAGAATAGACTGTCTCAACTACTACTATTACTACTACTCCCCTTCCCCTACTTACCCATTTTACCCCACCTGGGGTACCCTTTCCCCCGTCTCCTTTTATAAATCCATTCCCCCCCGTTTTGTGTGTTGTGACTTTGTAAATGGTCCAAGTCGGGCCGAAACGTCGTCGTAGCTCTCTCTTTTATATGTGCGGGTTGTGTGTGTATTCAATATTCATAATTACCTTCAATATTCAGTCCGTCGTGAAGCAGCATCACGGAAGCAGCATCACGTGAAGCAGCATCAGTGAAGCAGCATATGTTCACTCGGACGCTGAGGAATCGACTCCATCAAAACACGATCGCGATCTTCATTTTTCCCTCTGTGCAATGTTTTTCTATTTTTCGTTGAGTTATATTTATCACTTTCAGCACAGAATTTCAACATTTGTCCTTCTGTTTCTTTAGGTGGCAGACAGTGGCTGTTGCAACACCAGACTCCTCAGTAAGATGCTTCACACTTACTCCCTCTCAAGTTTTCCAACAACTTGACTTTCTATGATACAGATGAGCATAAATGATTCATCTTTTTCTTTCCACTGTTATCCATAGGCCTTTTCGACATTTTCAGCAATGTCTTCGCACCACAGAGCACAAAACACAGTGTAATTCCTGATGACAATAAACTGAATGATCCATTTGTGGCGAGACATCTCAACACTCGAGACTTCGGATTTTCAATTTCAAAAAAGAATTTTCATATAATAACCAGTGATAGTCAAGATATTTTTTTGAAAAAAGATACGAAATATTAAGCAAATTTCCTAAATTTTTTTTCCCAACTGATAAGTTAACTGTTTTATAAATCAAGATTACTCTAGTTAACTTTTGGGGCCGTTCTAGGCCTTTCGTGTATCCATATGCCCTTCACCACCCTCCACAAAAAATGGTTTGGGGTGTATAATAAACTACCACTTTAGACAAAATTTAATTATAATGTCTGGAGGGGCTCCGTTTTCAACACTTCATTCAAATTCGAGTCTCTGGTCAGTACAGTTGTGTGTGTCTCACCTAGTTGTACTCATCTAGTTAAATTTTTAGGGAACCCCCAGCCTGGCCCCCTTTTCCGGCCGCCATGGGTTTACTCTCCTTGAGCCATGAGCTTTTTATACCTCTTCTTAAAGCTATGAATGGATTCCACCCCACTCATCACTTCCCAAACTATTCCCCTTTTTGACAAATCGGGGTGAAGAAAGCTTTAACATCCCCCTTTCCCCTGAGTCTTCAACTTCCCCCAATGTGTCCCCTTCTTGCTGTGTCCCATTTTCTGGAACATTCTGTCCGTCAACCTTGTCAACTCCTCTCAGTATTTTTATGTCGTTATCATGTCCTCCCTATTTCTCCTGTCCTCCAGTGTCGTCAGGTCGATTTCCTTAACCTCTCCTCGTGGGACATACCCTTAGCTCCGGGACTAGTCTTGTTGCAAACCTTTGAATTTTCTCTAGTTTCTTTACATGCTTGGCTAGATGTGGGTTCCAAACTGGTGCTGCATACTCCAGTATGGGCCTAACGTACACAGTGTACAGGGTCCTGAACGATTCCTTATTAAGATGCCGGAATACTGTTCTTAGGTTTGCTAGGCGCCCGTATGATGCAGCAGTTATTTGGTTGATGTGCTCCTCAGGAGATGTGCCTGGTGTTAACTCACCCCAAGATCTTTTCCTTGAGTGAGGTTTGTAGCCTCTGTCCCCTAGACTGTACTCCGTCTGCGGTCTTCTTTGCCCTTCCCCAATCTTCATGACTTTGCACATGGTGGGGTTGAACTCCAGGAGCCAATTGCTGGACCAAGCTTGCAGCCTGTCCAGGTCCCTTTGAAGTTCTGCCTGGTCCTCTTCCGATTGAATTCGTCTCATCAACTTCACATCATCTGCAAACAGGGACACTTCGGAGTCTATTCCTTCCGTCAAATACAAGAAACAGCACCGGTCCTAGGACTGACCCCTGTGGAACCCCACTAGTCACATGTGTGTGTGCTTGTGTGTGCGTGCGTGCGGGTGTGCGCCCGTGTGTGTGTGTGATATAAATCTAAAAAATTCTCCCTCAAGTTATAATATTAACTTACATAAAAAAATGGTTATAATCATAACCATGATTTTTAATGAGTGGACCGGTAAGCCAGAGGAAGGCCTCGGTCAGGTGATCAAAGCTCCAGCGGCGGGTCACCATATGACTAAGACCCGCGTCAGGAAACACTTGTCCTGTTTCCTGATAAATATTACCTAACCTATCACTCTCATACAACTTTCAATATTAAACTAGTGTTGTTTACAAGGCGAAAATGTTTCAAACTTGTCTTCGTAAAGTCCATAAACAATAGACAATACTTAATAATAGAAAAAGCAAAATTAAATAATTAATACAAAATGTATTGCGTCTGATTTTACTTCATGGGAGAATTGTAAAAAAAAAATAATAATAAAATGATAAAGTATCATTAGGATTCAATCCATGAGAAAGCGCTAAACCCACAGGGATCACACAGCGTCTTGGAGAAATCAAAGGCAAGCCGATTATATCCCAGGAAGGAGTAGGTTGCTCCAATTCTTAGGATCAAGAACGATTTGCCGGCTTCAAGGCCGGACTCTCAATAGAAAATACGAATATATTCAAGCAAATGCACGGATCCTATTTTGGGATATCTGAGCCCCTTATTGAGTCGCCTGAACGTCCTCGAACTCTCCTTGGCGATGCTTTTTTGGGCAAGATGGCTGACAACGGCTGGAGCAAGGCCAAACAAACCAATCTGTTATGTCTGAGACGGTTACTTCCAGCATGCAAGGTAAAAAAATACCACGAGAGATATATCTCTCTCACTGTATACAGTGTATCCTCCGTGTATCTTACTTCACACCGAGAGGATTGTATCTCTTAGTGTAAATACACCGAGAGGGTGTGTATCGCTGAGGTGTGTATCTCTCAGTGTATATACACCGAGAGGCATGCTCTGCTGCTGCTGGTGCCACTGCTGCTGGTGTTGCTTTTGGTACTGCTGGTGGTTCTGCTGCTGCTGCTGCCAGCAAGAAAGTAGAATAGGGCGAGACAATTGTTGTAGTTTATTTTAGTTCTACAGCGTTGGAAAAGCCACCGATGCTGAATTGTAAACGGGACATTTGTCAGGTAGTGTGCTCTAAATCATGCGCCGAAATCTAGTCGTAATTAGTTAGATTTACTTAATTATCGCTAACTAATCTGAATTCATTATGTATTGAAATTTGTTAAAGTAAATGGGGAAAGAATCTAAGTTGGCGTTAAGAGAGAGAGAGAGAGAGAGAGAGAGAGAGAGAGAGAGAGAGAGAGAGAGAGAGAGAGAGAGAGAGAGAGAGAGAGAGAGAGAGAGAGAGAGAAGAATATATTAAGAGGGTAAAAAAAGTTTGAAGATATAAAAAATATACGGTTATCAGAGAACACAAAAGAGAAGGAAAATATTCCAGCTCACATTTGCATATGGGCAGCGTTCTCTCACATTCGGAGCAAACATATTAGCCAGAACAAATTTACTGAATCATATATCTTCGCCCCTTTCCGCAATGATTTGTTGTACACAGTTAAAGTAATGACCTCATTTGTTGCTATTACTTGTACCAGTACCTGCAGCAGTACCAACACCAGTAGCAGTGCTAGTACCAGTACCAGTAGCAGTGCTAGTACCAGTACCAGTAGCAGTGCTAGTACCAGTATCAGCAGCAGTGCTAGTACCAGTACCAGTAGCAGTGCTAGTACCAGTACCAGTAGCAGTGCTAGTACCAGTACCAGTAGCAGTGCTAGTACCAGTATCAGCAGCAGTGCTAGTACCAGTACCAGTAGCAGTGCTATTACCAGTACCAGTGCTAGTACCAGTACCAGTGCTAGTACCAGTACCAGTAGCAGTGCTAGTACCAGTACCAGTGCTAGTACCAGTAGCAGTGCTAATCCAGTATTAGTACCAGTACTGCTACCATAACTGCTACTACTACTACTACTACTATTGCTACTGCAACTCCTACTCCTATCATTACTATTATTATTATTATTATTAATATTACTACTACTACTACTATCAATACTATTACTACTACTACTACTACTATAACTACTATTATTTCTACTACTATTACCAAACTAGGTTGACACTTCTAGTACACTAGGTTGACACTCTTCGAGTTATACTAGAGAGACACTTTTCTAGTTATACTAGGAAGACACTCATATTACACTATGTTGCTACTCTCCTAGTACACTAGGTTGACACTCTTCCAGTTATACGGGAGAGGTACTCTTCTATCTATGAAAGGGAGACACTCTCCTAGTTTTACTAGGGATCATATCCATCACTATCTTTGCAAGTAACCATTATCTTAATGCAACAATTCCCGAAGTCTGTTGCAAAATACTCCAGATCTTTGCTGGAGCCTGATGCAATTTTTCTATGGCTTGTTGTGTATTGCGATTCACTCCCCATTGAGACGTTTCGCTCACCAGAGGGAAGAAGAAGCCCCCTGGTGGGCGAAATGCGTCCTCAGTGTGAATAGTCGTATGTGTGTCTTACTCAAATGCCTGTTGGTGTTCAATATAACCTTTCACACCCAAATTCTTTCATAACCTTACCGTAGCTAAAACTGCTGCATTTTTATTAAATAAAACTGTAAATAATTTAAAATAGGGTGTTTTTGAGGAGTTTCTGAATGTTGATGATATTTTGAGAATTTTTGGCCCAGGGTTTTTAATCAGGTCGAGCAAGAATTTTACAGTGTTGACAAGTGTTGTTAAGCGAGCTGTGTGTTGGAATGTGTTTACTTCGTGTGTGGTGATATAGGGGGGTGGAGGTGATAAAGTTGCTCATCCCGAGTGAGCTGTGTGATATAGAGCTGCTCATCCCTGGTGAGCTGCTTTCTTCCCATCCTTCATCCTCCCTATCCTCCTCCTTTCAATTTCTTCCTCCTCTTTCCATCCTCTTTTCATTATTCCTTATGTCCTCAATCTTCCATCACTTATTCACTGATCTCCTTCGCTTATTCCCCGTCTTCTCTTCCAAACCTCTCTCCCTAGTCTATTTGCTCTCAATACTCCTTAGCCTATTCTCTTCCCAATCCTCCTTCCATTATAATTCGTGTTCTTATCCAATTCTTTTTCCCCTTATTCTCCATGACTTCCATTCCCCTTTATTAATTTTTGACCGTCTTCGCTTCTTCCTCTTCCATTAACTTCCCCTCAGATAATAAGAGTCATAACTCTCGCATATGACAGCAGTAATTTATTCCGTCATGCTAGAATGATGAATTCTCTCTGGACTCCACAAGCAGCGTACCTGATAACATTAAAATAAAAGCATTCCTGTGACTACCAACAGTCTGACTGGTAAAAGACCGTGTCGCAGTTGGTAGACGGAGGGACGAGTCTTCGGTGGGCTGGATGACCCACACGGGAGACGCAGCTCAATGCAAATGAATTATCCAACTTATGGTGGAAGTGGTCACCATTTCGGTTAATGCCATGTCAGCGGATGTTTCCTTGGGAATGGAACGCCGGGGGATGGAAGTAAAAAAGAAGTCACTCCCGTTCTAAATCAAAGCCAAATTTACGTTGCAGAAGTCGTTACTTAAAAGTCCACACACACACACACACACTCACTGCCCACCACATAACTAAATAAATCATCAGTGGATGCAACATATGAATGAACATGGTATATTTACTTCGATCTCTGCATGCTGGTAAATATACACATTCATTAATATGTACGAAATATCTCAATTTTAAAGGGACGTGGGACAAGAGAGTAAAAAATTTTTAGAGGAGCAGCCAGGAAGAAGCTTTTCTTAATTTTATACGTATCACTTACGAATCGCGTTGATTGATTCACGAATGAACGTCCTCTGACTTGCGTTCTCAGAGTCACGAACAAACTCTCTATGATTCATGAACGAACGCCTCCAGTTTCATGCATGATAACTCATTGACTGATGCACGACTGATGTTCGAACGCACCATGACAACTAGCCAACAACGAAGTCACTGAGAGTCCAGCTGTTGTTACAACTAGCCAACAACGAAGTCACTGAGAGTCCAGCTGTTGTTACAACTAGCCAACAACGAAGTCACTGAGAGTCCAGCTGTTGTTACAACTAGCCAACAGCGAAGTCACTGAGAGTCCAGCTGTTGTTACAACTAGCCAACAACGAAGTCACTGAGAGTCCAGCTGTTGTTACAACCAGCCAACAAGTCAACAAGTGTCTCAGCTGCTGCTACAAACAATCATCCTCAGAGCTGCAGTGTCCCAGCTGCCAGCCGTTGTTGACAAGTGTCTCAGCTGCTGTTACCAAGTGTTCCAGCCGCTGCCAGAACCAACCATCTCTCTTATGCAGGGGTTAGAGACACCGGGCACGCCTCCCACGAGGGGCGTGATAAAGAGTCTCTCATCAGAGGGGCGGGCACGACGACCCAGGCAGTCGGACACATTTACCTGAGTTATGCCCCACGAAGCAGCAATCCCAACAGGCGGTGCAGGGGCCAGATATATTTTTTCGCCATATATCTCCTGACGGAAGTAGCGAGGGGTGGAAGGTCTCGTAACTGACCCGACCCAGCGAGTTGGGAGAAGGGAAGCCTCGTAAAGGAGAAAGAGAGAGAAAGGGTAAACCTCCAGAGGGAGAGGAGAGTGAGGGAAAAGCCTTAAGTGAGAGAGGAGAGCAAGGGGCAATCCTCTTGATAGAGAAGAGAACAAGAGGAAGCCTCGTAAGAGAGGGAAGATCAAGGGAAAATCCTCGCAAGGGGCGAGAGAGCGAGGGAAGGAGACAAAAACAAATAGGACAGTTTACAGTGTGCTGGGTAGATTAACGTCTTGGGAAGATTGAGAGAAGTGTAAGCGAGGATAAAGGCGAAAAGGATAGGAGAAGAGGAGCACGTGGAAGACTGGATGTTGTGTAAGGCTGCTCTTATAATGACTTTTCGCTCGAGGGGACATACACATAACTCTTAAAGGGCGAAACCTCGCTGAAAAGTAGTCCTACGTTGTTGGTCTACGTCTTTAAATTCATAGTTTTGCTCGAGCGTCAGAAACGAGATTTCCCTTTCAGAACCATCTTATATGTTAATTTAGTAACACGTAATTTAGAAACACGTAATTTAGTATCAGGTAATTTAGAAACATAATTTATAAACAGGTAATTTAGAAACACGTAATTTAGAAACACATTTAAAAACACATAACTTAGAAACACGTAATTTAGTAACATGCAATTTAGAAACTCGTAATTTAATAACACGTGATTTAGTAACACGTGATTTAGTAACACGTGATTTAGAAACATGAAATTTAGCAACACGTAATGACTTGTTACTCGACAAAAAAAAAATCCCGTTTAAAGGGCTAATAAAAGTTTTTTTTTGGTCGGAATGAAGCTGGTAATTTATTTATTCGTTATCACCTGAAATCGTGAAGGCTTTTAAAGGTAAAAGAAGAAGTGGCAGGGAATTTTTTTTGCTCTGCCAATGTTTCTCTCTATGTAGAGTTTCTACATAGAGAGAAACGTCGTCACATTATATAAGGGCTTGCTCTGGTGCTTTTATAGCTAAAAGAGAGTATCAACACTATTAAACGACACTAACAAGCGCTCTCGCACTTAAGTGCGAGTTAATATATGGGAATTGTCTGCCCACATGTTTAGTGGACGGAGTGTCGAGCTTTCATCACCCCTGGCGCTAAAACCAAACTCTTTTTGATTGCATCAAATAATTATTATAATAATAATAATAATAATAATAATAATAATAGAATAAAAATAATAATTTTAATAATAATAATAATAATTATTATTATTATAATTATTATTTTTATAATAATTGTTATAATAATAATTATTATTATTTTCTATAGCATAATACATCGACTTAAATGTACTTCCTGCATCCCCTCCCTCCTTCTAATGCTGCTTATTTCTAGTGCTGCTTGCTGTTGTTGCTGTTTGCCCTCAGCTGCTGCTGCTGCTGTTACAAGGACAATATGAACTTCAACACAGTATACCAGGAAGTCAGCCCATGTTACACACCTGGCTGCTAGCCTGAGTCTGTTGTGTAACAAATTCCTGGAAGAATTCATCCTTCAGCTCATTAATGTGAGCATCATTGTAATACCTAAGGTTTTAAGTGCTATCTAAGCATAATACAAATCAAGAGGCTATAACAAAGGGAACAGAAACCCACGAATAAAGTCAAGAGCTTTAATGTTTAAAATAATGAGTCTATAGTATATGCTATATAATTTTCATTCAAAATAGAGAACTGTTATGCAGGTTTCTGCATTAATGTGAAATTTATACTCTAAGGTGTTTGTGTTGTGAATAAATGCTGACATTAATATATTTATGGAGTATTTATTCACAATATAAACACCTAACATTACAAACTTCACATTAATGCAGAGACCTGCATAACAAGAACGTTACTGCACTAATAATAATCTGCGCTCATCAGTGAATAAGCAAATATATGAATATATATCTACATGTTTGCACATATATGAACACCTTAATTGTACCACAAGACACGTTACTATGTAAGAATACTTTCAGTATTAGCACAGATGAATGTTTTTTTTTATTATTACCACATCGGCCGTCTCCCACCAAGGCAGGGTGGCATGAAAAAGAAAAACTTTCATCATCATTCACTCCATCACTGTCTTGTCAGAGGCGTGCTTACACTACAGTTATAAAACTGCAACATTAACACCCGTCCTTCAGAGTGCAGACACTGTACTTCCCATCTCCAGATGAATGTATTTGCGTATAATGTATGAGTGAACACGAAACAGAATAAAGGACTGACAAACCAAACAAGTCCCTAAATAAACTAAGTCTTAACATCAGAAAGGATAAAGCACAGTCTGTTTAAACAAAAGATCAACCAGATGGCCAAACAGCAGTTAGCAGTACATAGCAGCTAAAAGCAAAGCACAACAGTGGGCCAGGTCATAGAGATTCACATACGATCTAACTGGGGACAACAGCTTGTCCTACGAAAGACACAACAATGCCAAACTACCGAATCTGATTTCATCAACTTCTAAATCCCGAGTACGACAGTGTGTAGATACCAATGTGAGATAATCAGATGAGGAATTGAACTCTGGATCTTAAGCATAAAGAGTATCGCACGACACACAAACAGGCAATGCCAAATATTACCAGTTCTGTATGAAACTCTGGAAACAGTTCTATAAAGAACAAGATGTATGTCTCGGCTCACTAACGAGAACATATTCTACCCAAAACGTGTCTACATCAAAAATACGAAAGGTGAGTAGTGAAGAGCAGACACAGAGCAGGTCCTGCTTCCTCCGTGTATGGGATGCAGAGAGAGAGAGAGGGTGTTTATACTTGAGAAATTACCCAGCATGCACCAGAACAGACTAGCAAGCATAACAAGCACCATTGGAGAGGACAGCCAATAAGAACAGTTTCTGTCAGCATGGAAAATGTGGAACCGCAAGAAACATCATACTTACTAACAAAGCTAAATATAAAATAATACTATAATATATAATATTTTCGTTTTAGCTATTACGAAAATAACTATAGCATTATAAAATTGAAATATACACAAAAAATAAATTTTACTGGCTAAGAGCTGTTATTCTACTTCACCTTGTTTCAAAATCCAGACCTAAGGTATGTTGGAACCCCTCAGGGATGCCACCCACCTAGAAGTACCTACTTACTGCTACATGAATAGGGACAGCAGGTGTAAGGAGTCATTTCCAACATTTCCACCCGTGCCGGGAATCGAACCTCGGACTCTCAGTATGTGAGGTGAGTGCGCTACCAACCGAGCCACAGAACACCCTGTTGATTAAGTGTAGAGGCATGACGCTGATGCTGCTGCTTTATGCTGCAACTGATTGCTGCTGTCTACTGCTGCTGCTGCTGTTTCTGATTGCTACTGCTCCTTCTACTTCTGCTATTGCTCCTACTGCTGCTGCTGCTGCTGCTGGTGCTGCTGCCTGGCGGTGAACTTACTGCATGAAACAGAGTAATTAACATATTTAGTTTTTAATTTCTCCGCAGCGATGTGGCAGCACTGTAGAAAAAGAGAGCTTCGCTTGCAACACATTACCAAACAAAGCGCCACGTGTCTTAATTAAATCAAATATTGTGTTATTGTGTTGTAGTGTAAAGGTGAATAGTCAAAGAGCATTGGTCATGTGTGTCCCGTGTTAAAACACCAAGAGAATAACGACAAAATCCACTCGTTCACCAGAGCTCCATTCATGAAACACAGATTGACCTTCAGGGGTTTTAAATATATAGAAATGGATGTTCAAGCTTACATACTCAAATGCATAAGTGTGGTTTATCTGTGGATGGTTCCTGGGATCGTTGAACCCATGGCTCTGCTCCAGATCAGGTCTCCTTGGAAATAAATGGTATAAAATACCGACACAATGGAAATATAAACACTTAAGCAGTATAATGTGATGCTTTATTGACACGTGTGGGAGAAACGTTGTCAATAAAGGATCACATTATACTGCTTAAGTGATTATATTTCCATTGTGTCTCCTCCTTGAGGAACTCAGCAGCCGGAATAAACACCGGCAAAATACTCAACGCTTCCTTCATACAAAACTAACATTGTTCTTTACCAGGAAATTGAAAAGCTCACATCTAAGACGCAGGGGCCTAGAGCATCAGCATAATACAGTTTTCTTATAAAGCTCCTCTATAGAACGTAATTTGTAAATGCGTCCAAAATTAAATAACACGTATTGTGAAGGAATACCCGCGTCAGGAAACACTTGTCCTATTTCCTCGTCAGGAAACATTTGTCCTGTTTCCTCGTCAGGAAACACTTGTCCTGTTTTCTCGTCAGGAAACACTTGTCCTGTTTCCTCGTCAGGAAACACTTGTCCTGTTTCCTGACGCACATACCTTCAGTGGCATTATTCAACATTGGACGCACTTTTTCAATCGTATTTACAACAGATCGCACTGAAGTATGTTTGGTGGACCAGTATACGCGCTGTTTATCTCCATATAAATAAAAATGTTTGTATCACTGAGTTACTCTAAGAGCCGTCAATGCAGTTCTCTTGGGCAGTCAGCGGCTGACACTAAGTAATGGTAGGTGTTGTATCTGTAATTGGCTGCTTCTGACATTCGCTGTAGACTCGTATTTTCTTCTTCCCTCTGTTTATTACATCTTTATATGTTGGCAGTGCTACTGTTGTTCATACTGCAGGTACTACTGTTGTCCATACTGCAGGTACTACTGTTGTCCATACTGCAGGTACTACTGTTGTTCATACTGCAGGTACTACTGTTGTCCATACTGCAGGTACTACTGTTGTCCATACTGTAGGTACTACTGTTGTCCATACTGCAGATACTACTGTTGTTCATACTGCAGGTACTACTGCTGTCCATATTGCAGGTACTACTGTTCTTCATACTGCAGGTACTACTGTTGTTCATACTGTAGGTACTACTGTTGTCCATATTGCAGGTACTACTGTTGTTCATACTGCACGTACTACTGTTGTCCATACTGGAGGTACTACTGTTGTCCATACTGGAGGTACTACTGTTGCTCATACTACAGGTACTACTGTTGTCCATATTGCAGGTACCACTGTTGCTCATACTGCAGGTACTACTGTTGTCCATACTGCAGGTACTACTGTTGTTCATAATGCAGGTACTACTGTTGTCCATACTGCAGGTACTACTGTTGTTCATACTGCAGGTACTACTGTTGCCCATATTGCAGGTACTACTGTTGTTCATACTGCAGTACTTCGTCCAACCTTTGGACGAAGACCTACTTCGAGTAGTGGATGGTACCACTATGACCCCGGCTCCTCCTGCTTCGCCTCACCTGTCTACAGTATATAAGCAACTCCTATTGCCCTTTGCTGTACTTACTACAAGATTGATGGACTGAACACATCGACTCCAGGCCGAGGGACTGATTACCTCAAACTCCTCTTCTCCTTTCAACTTTCTACTTTGTATTGGACTGATGAAGCCACTGTATGACGAAACGTTTTCCTCAATAAAGATACCCAAGTGTTGCATATGTGTCTAATTTATCAGGTACTACTGTTGTTCATACTGCAGGCACTACTGTTGTTCATACTGCAGGTACTACTGTTGTCTATATTGCAGGTACTACTGTTGTTCATACTGCAGGTACTACTGTTAAGTAAAAGGACACAAATGCAACTAATGTGACATTTTATTGTGGCAACGGTTCGCTCTCCACGAACTTTGTCAAGCTGTTACAAACAATACATGGACACAGAGGGTATATATAGGTTCAGAGTGAGGTGTAATACTAGTGGTGGTAGTAGTAGTAGTGATATAAGTTGTAGTAGTAGGAGTAATACAATAAGGTAGAATAATCAACTTGCACATGAGGAAAAGGTGAAAGCAATTACACTTGGGTAGCACAAAAATATAGGTTGGACAAATATTTCTGTTGGAGGTTGTGTAGTAGGAGAGACTATGAGATGGTAGGGTTTACTGTTTTCAGGAGGATTCTTGCTAAGACTTCAGAGATGGTGAAGCTGCCTTTGTTTTATTTAATTGTGTTAGAAACAGCGATAAGTGCTGATTCAAGGCACTTGCGTCTGCTGAAATTAGTTTCTTTGATTACTAATCGTGCGTCCCTGAACACCACCACTAGTATTACACCTCACTCTGAGCATATATATACCCTCTGTGTCCATGTATTGTTTGTAACGGCTTGACAAAGCTCCTGGAGAGCGAAACGTTGCCACAATAATATGTCACATTAGTTGCATTTGTGTCCTTTTACTTAACATATTGTCGGTTATTCTACCAATATTAATACATACGACTGCTACTGCTACTGCTACTACTACTACTATTTCTACCACTACTACTACTACTACTACTACTGCTACTGCTACTACTACTACTATTTCTACCACTACTACTACTACTGCTACTGCTACTACTACTACTACTACTACTACTACTACTACTACTCTACTCTGCTACTCCTATGCTGCTGCTGCTACTCTCTACTACTCTACTCAGCTCACTGCTGCTGCTACTACACTAACTGCTCTGCTACTACTACTACTACTACTACTACTACTACTACTACTACTACTACTACTACTACTGCTGATGCTGCTGCTGTTACTACTACTACTATTTCTACCACTACTACTACTACTGCTACTGCTACTACTACTACTATTCTACTACTACTACTACTACTACTACTACTACTACTACTACTACTGCTGCTGCTGCTACTACTACTACTACTACTACTACTGCTGCTGCTGCTGCTGCTACTACTACTACAATTACTACTACTACTGCCGCTACTACTAATATTACTACCACAACTACTACTATTACTGTTGCTACTGCTACTACTATTCCTACTACCGGTGATGGTGATATTGCTGCTAGTACGTCTGCTGCTTTTCCTGTAACTACTGCTTCAGGTGTTACTAATACTTAAACTACAACTGTTACTACTGCTATTCCTCCCACAGCTGCGTTAAACAGGTTAATGAGCGCTTCGAATGATATCATCCGAGGGGTTCCTCTATTGCAGAGGGAGATGGAGATCGAGGCTGCTGCCGCCGCAGACTTCATCGGGAACTTTCACAACGCTACCTTAACGTACACTGTCTTAGGATATGTGGTCACCAGCAACCCAGAAGGCAGGTGCTCTTACTGTTTGGTTAGACTAAGGCACATTTTTGTTGTTGAGGCATTTGGTACATGGGATGTAAAAAATGATTGATAACCTGGAAGATTTGTAGATACGATACTGTGTGTGCTTGAGGTCTGGGTGGTAAAGTGTAGGGATTGACGCAAGTGTTTTGGAAATATCGTTTGAAGTTCTCTGATCTTGGAAAAAGGAACACAAAAATCTCATTCTCTCTCTCTCTCTATCTATCTATCTCTCTATCTTTTTTTCTCTCTCGTTCATCCAATAAACTACACATTCACACAGCGAGGTATCTGGTTGCTGGTTCGGACACATACACTGGAGCGATGCAAATGTTTACATACAGGGAAGCAATTTCTATGTCAAGGGAGCCACGGAATACCAATACAATGATAAAATTAATCCACTTTAAACTGGAATTTTACACCTGCGTTGTATCGCAGGTTAAGACAGAACTCGATTGTTTACCAGTACAGAATGTTGTATGTTGTTTTTTGCGAGTACGTTGAGTATTACAAACAACTACGAACAAAGACAACAACAAAACTACTTGGGGGGTTGGCAGCGAGGTGTATCCTTTTATTTTTAGAGTTCCTTGATAATGTGAGATTTTTTTTTTCACAGTGATTGTTCTGCTTATTGTTATTATTATTATTATTATTATTATTATTATTATTATTATTATTATTATTATTATTATTATTATTATTATTATTATTATTATTATTATTATTATTATTATTATTATTATTATTATTATTTATATTTATTATTATTATTATTATTATTATTATTATTATTATTATTATTATTATTATTATTATTATTATTATTATTATTGTTACTATTACTATTATTATTATTATTATTATTATTATTATTATTATTATTATTATTATTATTATTATTATTTATTGTTATTATTATTATTATTATTATTATTATTATTATTATTGTTATTATTACTATTATTATTATTATTATTATTTTTATTATTATTATTATTATTATTATTATTATTATTATTATTGTTATTATTACTATTATTATTATTATTATTATTATTAGTGTTATTATTACTATTATTATTATTATTATTATTATTATTATTATTATTATTGTGCAATACTGACAAGATGAAAATTAGACACACATGCAACAACAACGACAATCAACGACAAACAACGACAAAACAACGACAAACCACTGCAAATAACGACAAACAACTGCAAACAACAACAAACAACTACAAACAACTACAAACAAACAACAACAAACAACTATAAACAATGGCAAACAACGACAAACAGCAACAAGCAACGACAAACAATGGCAAACAACGACAAACAACTACAAACAACTACAAACAAACAACGACAAACAATGGCAAAGAACGACAAACAACAACAAACAACGACAAACAATGGCAAAGAACGACAAACAATGGCAAACAACGACAAACAACTACAAACAACTACAAACAAACAACGACAAACAACTACAAACAACTACAAACAAACAACAACAAACAACTACAAAGAATGACAAGCAATGGCAAACAACGACAAACAACGACAAACAATGACAAACAACAACAAAATTACTTGGGGGGTGGCAGCGAGGTGTAGCCTTTTATTTTTAGAGTTCCTTGATAATGTGAAAAAAAATCACAGTGATTGTTCTGCTTATTGTTATTATTATTATTATTATTATTATTATTATTATTATTATTATTATTATTATTATTATTATTATTATTATTATTATTATTATTATTATTATTTTTATTATTATTATTGTACATGAATTGCATACAATACTGACAACAACAGCAAACAACAACGACAAACAACGACAAAACAACTACAAAACAACGACAAACAACTGCAAACAACGACAAACAACAACAACAAAACTACTTCGGGGGGGGGGTGGCAGTTATTGTTCTGCTTATTTTTGTTATTATTATTATTATTATTATTATTATTATTATTATTTTTATTATTATTTTACAATACAGACAAGATGAAAATTAGACACACATGCAACAACAACAAACAACAACAACGACAAAACAACGATGGGCATCATAGCCCCAGCGCCCCGGTCTCAAGCAACGATGGGCATCATAGCCCCAGCGCCCCGGTCTCAAGCAACGATGGGCATCATAGCCCCAGCGCCCCGGTCTCAGGCAACGTACTCTCCTGCTTCACTGACTGGTCAGTCAGGTTGTTGCAGCTTACAGTCTGCAATCCACAGTCCGGCTGATAATGAAAGAATTTAATAATTCATCTCATTTTCCCCTCATGAAGATAGAGGTCTGTATTTCATTCTGTTCGCTGAAGGAAGGATACTGAAAAAGACTGGAATGCAGATTTTATACAGGAGAAGAAAGTGAAGTACGGAGAGGATTCTGCTCACCTGAGGACTAGTTTCAGTGAGTAGATTTGCAGTCAGCCCCTCCAGTGTTTTTCAGGTGAAACTTAGTATAAATTTGACGGATTTGTTGTTGTTCTTCTTAATTTTTTCGATGTTTGTGCTGATACGGGAAGTGAAATTTCGCTGTACGTTCTCTAGACCTTGTGTTCGTCGTGCGTGAAAGGACCGTCAGCATACAGCATACTTAGCTATCGTGTATTATTATAATCCTAACTAAGCGCTGAATCTACAGGGGTCGTACAGCGGTGCCCAAGATCGTGTATCATCATTAACTTGGTATCTCTTGCTGTGGAAGCTCTTGATATATCCAGCGTATCGCTTTCCCTGGCGTAATATTACTGTGTTCTCTCATGTAAAATCTTATACCATAGTTACCCCCAGGTCTCTTACATTCCTTCTGTCGATTCACTGCTTGATTTGATTGAGTTTTGCATTTTGTTTCAGAATTTTATTTATACGAAATTTATCCTTAATGAAAATTATATTGTTTTCTGTTGCCCACTGAAAGACTCGGTACACAGTGACGGTTGGAAGACTCTGCTGTGTCCTCGGAGGATGTAACTCTCATACAAATTCTAGTATAGCTTTAGAGAATTGCAATGAACACAGTACCTTGAGAAATATAGCTCTTGACTGTGTAGGTCTCTGTTTATAGTTACTTTGTGGATTATTGTTCCTTCATTTGTTGGAGAATTGAAGAAATTATTGCCCGATTTTTAGTTGTCCCTGTTTTGCTGATTTGGCTTGTTTGTACTTCATCATTATAACTATCGAAGGCCTTTGCAAACTCTATGAGCTGTGAATCGACCCCTGAAACTGCAAATAGGTGAGTACACAGACAGACACACACACACACACACACACACTTCAAGAAGACAGGTACAGAGAAAGCATTTTTTCCGTGAGAGCTTTTCGCTCTACGTAGAGCCTTATCAAGTCATCCTATAGCTAAACGTTGTCACATTAAGAGCTTGCTGTGCACCTGTGTCTTTTTCTTGATTACCGTGAGCGGCACACAGCTGCCTCAAGACTGCTGCTTGCCAGACGCACTTAATATTAATGCTAAGACCATGGACGTCTTAAAGATATCTTCGTAGTCCCATTTCTTCTCCAAGCTTGCAGGTCGCGCCTCGCTGCTCTGGGAAATGGCAAATACAAATATTATCATGCTAGTGACAAATCAAGCATCACCATCATCAGAATTCATTAACTATCTTCTTCCACCTCAATCTTACTTTATAGTAAATGAAAATATGACTGAGCTTCAAGAAATATAATTCATAGCATGTGGGAATGACTTCCAATTTTTTTAACCTGGGATGAATGAAAAGAAGATATGAAATGAATCCTGGTGATGGTGATGGTTTTGTCACCAAAACGATGATTTTTTACCTCAATAAATGTCCCAAGAAATTGCAAGTCCTTCGCGCCTGCTATGCATTATGTTCCTTCAAGCTCAGTTATCTTTGCAACTGTCCAGGAAACGTTTCACCACGAGTTTCTTCTTTGTCCTAATCATTTATTAGGCAAACGTTTCGTTACTGACGAAAAAATTCCGTCACGAATAGCGAAACGTTTCCATAATAAACAATCAGGACCGAAAAAGCCACTCGTGGCGGAACGTTTTTCAACTATCGTCTTTATATCCGTCTATCCTTCAACCAAAGTAGCAGTGTGGCTCATCCCCTCAAAAAGATCCCCGCATGTGGTGACGACGCTATAACCACATGTCTGTGTGTCGCCCAACATAAACTATGTCAAGACTGCACGGCTGAGTGCAGGAGAATAATAAACATACTTTGAGGGCGGAAGACCAATTATTTATGCAGGCCTCATCGTGGAGGCAGGAGTCACCACTCTCACAACGACGCCACTTGTGGCTGCACCACTAAGCTAATTGGTAGATGTAGGGAGTCATCACTGTGGAATATACAGTATTTTGTTCGGGAGATGGAATGCTCAGTGTTCAGAATATATGTTTGATTTAAGACGTTGCTTTGGAAGAAGCTTGGATGGAGCCCTCGTTAAAGATGGTGCTTCTGAACTGGCAATCCCCCATTGCTCACATAATAAGTTTGTCCATCACCACTAATACAGTACCAGAGGGGTTCAAGGAGGCCAGAGTTACTCCTATATTCAAGAAAAATAGTAGGTCTTATGTCAGCAACTATAGGACTGTTAGTAAACTCAGTGTAATATCCAAAATTCTATAGAGGGCGGTGTACTGTCAAGTAGTTAAATATCTTAGTGACAACAACATTCTTCATAGTTACCAATCAGGCTTTAGGAGCTCTTACTCAACCGTCTCCTCCCTAATTAATCTGATGGATTACATGAGAACTGAAATGTAAATAGGGAACCTCATAGGAATGGTAACTTTAAACTTGCAAAAGGCCTTCGATACTGTCAACCACAATGTATTATGTAAGAAACTTCAAGCTATCGGCATAGGTTCCATAGACTGGTTTAAGTTCTATCTTAACAATAGGAAACAAATTGTCAAAATCAACAAAACAGAATCAGAACCACTGCCGATAGCATGTGGAGTTCCCCAAGGTAGTATTCTGGGTCCCTTATTATTCCTGTGTTATGTAAATGACATGCCCATCAGTGTCAAGTGCAAACTCTTACTGTATGCGGATGACAGTGCTCTGTTAGTGTCAGGTAAAGACCCACAAGACATAGCTAATGTATTAACACTGGAACTGGATTCCTGCAGCAAATGGTTAGTATACAACAAACTATCTTTACACCTCGGGAAAACAGAAGCCATACTCTTTGGCACGAAATATAAACTGAGAAGGGTAAATAATTTTAATGCCCGGTGTAATGGGGAACCCATCACTTCAGTTTCCTCAGTAAAATATCTGGGAATCCCCTTTGACCCATGCATGTCAGGAGAATTGATAGGGAACAGTGTAGTAAAGAAAGCGAATGCCAGACTGAAGTTCCTCTACAGACAAGCACAGTGTCTACCTACTGAGGCTCTCAGGACCCTATGTCTAGCCCTTATACAACGTCATATGGACTACGCTTGCTCTTCATTGTACTCTGCCTTGACAAAAAAACTGAAAGATAAACTGCAAATCACCCAGAACAAAATGGTAAGATTCATCCTGGACCTGGGTCCAAGAGAACATGTAGGCCAGGATGAATTACAACAATTGGATATGCTGAATATTGAAGACAGAGTAAAACAACTTAAATTGAATCAAGTTTATAAAATTGCTCACAAACAGTGTCCAGAATATCTTGCTGCCAATTTTGTCAAGGCAGTCATAGTACTAGGGGGAGAGAGCACAACTTTGTAGTTCCCACAGTCAGTGGCCAGGCTTCAAACACCTTTTATTGTACAGCAATAAAGGAATGGAACAGACTGCCTGCACATGTCAAAGCCAGTCATAGCATGAGCCAGTTCAAGAAGAGAACCAAAAGGTACCTAATGAATGTAGCGACAGAAAGGGAGGAGAATGATTTTTCATTTTTTTTAGCTAACATACATGTAAATGTAAATAACTCTTTTTACCTTATTCCTAGTACATATTCTTGATAGTATAAAAACATATATCTCCTACAGTGTATAATATTAAGGTATTAAATGTTCCCAATGGAATTAAGTCACTCTGTCTGACTTTTTTGGGTAGACCTGGAGGGTTCTCTACACATATGCTGCTATGTATGATAATCTATGTAACTGTATTTGTGTATACCTGAATAAACTTACTTACTTATCTTAGGTGGGAAAAAATGACACTTAAATTTTCATAGGGATGATTTCCCAACCGGGGAAAGTGTTGCTGGTGTTTTTTTGTTAAGTGCAAAGCTGAAATAGGGGCAGTAAATATAACATGCGCAAGTTATCACAATATTAACAACTTAAGTTGGATTGCATCTTTATTCATGTAAAATATGTTTGAGTTATTTATTTTCTTATTACTTCACTTGTGACCTTATTTATGACCTCACTTGTGACTTCACTTGTGACCTCACTTGTGCCCTCATAAACGACCTAACTTGTGACCTCTCCCGATCCTGAACTCAGGGTGCTCGTTCGCCTTGTACGGTCATGGAAAAATAAACACATAAGCAGTATAATGTGATCCTTTATTGACAACGTTTCGCCCACGCAGTGGGCTTTATCGAGTCACAGACAGATCTACCTGGAAAATGAGCAACATGGAGATATATATAGGGTACAGTCAGGTGGAGAATGCTGGGTCAGGTGGAGAAAGCTGCATGTGAGTCTTAAAAGTAGTGTGATAGTTGAAAACATAGTGTGACTTAAAGGACCTGCAGTGTACCATTCTTGAGTTCTAGGTGGGATAGCGTTGAAGAAGTTTCTTGGCAATAGGTTCAGCTATGTTGTAGAAGCCGTTGTTCTGGTTGAAGTTGTTGGATATACAGATGAGTGATGATTCTAGGATTCTTCGGTATTGCGTGTTGTCTTCTCTGGCGATGAGTCTTGCGTTTCTGTAGTTGATTAAATGGTTGTGTAAATTTCGGTGTTGAACACAGGCATTTCTTGAGTCGTCAGATCTGCCTGCGTACTGGTGTTCTGAAATGCGTGTTTGTAGGTCTCTGGATGTTTCGCCAACGTATAATTTGCTGCAGCCATTACAAGGGATTGTGTATACCCTGCCGTGGATTGAAGCTTTTCCTGTCTGTTACTGGTAATGTCCTTAATGGTGGTGGATGGAGGTGGATACTGGAATGAGGTCTTAGAAAAATGTTGGAAACTTGTTTGGAAATGGAGTTGGTGGGAAGGACTATGTATCTCTTCTCAGCAGTGTCTTCTCTGGGTGTGTTGAAGATGTTTAATGCCCGTCGTCTGCAGTCTCTAATGAAGTGACGAGGATAGTGAAGTTTGGAAAAACTTGTTCAATGAGGAGCATTCTTCTTCAAGGAACTCACTGCTGCAGATTCTGAGTGCGCGCAGGAAAAAGCCTATAATTACACCACGTTTAATTTTGGTGTCGTGGTGGGGTAGAAGTGGAGAAGATCGTGTTGATTGGTAGGTTTTCGATAGACTTTAAAACGAAGTTCATGGTCAGCTTTGCAGAGAAGAACATCAAGGAAAGGAAGAGTGTTGTCGACTTCTTCTTCTAGTGTAAACTGGATTGATGGCTCAACCTGGTTGAGTTCGTGTTGGAGAGCTTGAACGTTGAAGCGTCTGGGAGTTATGATGAGAATGTCTCAACATAACGAAGCCAGGTGACAGAAGAGGAATAATAGTGGAAAATCGTTCGGCTTCCAAATGTTCCATAATAGGTTCGCAAGGACGGCACTAGTGGCGATCCCATGGGTAGTCCAAGTTTGCTGAAAGAGTTGGTTTTCGAAGAGAAACATGTAAAGCCACACATAGTTCAACAGGTCGATGAAATCGCTGGCTGGAAGCGGAAGATCAAGCGAGTCGTCAATTTCCTGCGCAAGAGATCGATAGCTTGTGAGTATTTACTTGGTGAATAGGGATGTTACATCAAGGCTGGAGAGTTCTTGTTTCTGATGTTGATGTTGCAATGCGATTGAGAAGTCACCAGAGTGCTTGAGATGTGCTGGACTGATGGTGCCCAAAAGTTTGGAGAGGTGTTTAGCGAGAATTCCTGAGATTTGGGATTTCAGGAATTCTCGCTAAACACCTCTCCAAACTTGGGCACCATCAGTCCAGCACATCTCAAACACTCTGGTGACCTTCTCAATCGCATTCGCAACATCAACATCAGAAACAAGAAACTCTCCAGCCTTGATGTAACATCCCTATTCACCAAAGTAAATACTACACAAGCTATCGATCTCTTGCGCAGGAAAATTGACGACTCGCTTGATCTTCCGCTTCCAGCCAGCGATTTCATCGACCTTGTTGAACTATGTGGGCTTTACATGTTTCTTCGAAACCAACTCTTTCAGCAAACTTTTGACTACCCATGGGATCGCCACTTAGTGCCGTCCTTGCGAACCTATATATGGAACATTTGGAAGCCGAACGATTTTCCACTATTATTCCCTCTTCTGTCACCTGGCTTCGTTATGTAGATGAATGGTTCAGAGAACCGACAAGTTGTTAAATTAGACACATATGCAACACTTGGGTATCTTTATTGAGGAAACGTTTCGCCACACAGTGGCTTCATCAGTCCAATACAAAGTAGAAAGGTGTAAGGAGAGGAGGAGTTTGAGGTTATCAGTCCCTCGGCCTGGAGTCGATGTGTTCAGTCCATCAATCTTGTTAGAAGTGTAGCACAAGGCCGTAGAGGTGGCTTATATGCTGTAATCGGCCTTGTGCTACACTTCTAACAAGATTGATGGACTGAACACATCGACTCCAGGCCGAGGGACTGATAACCTCAAACTCCTCCTCTCCTTACACCTTTCTACTTTGTATTGGACTGATGAAGCCACTGTGTGGCGAAACGTTTCCTCAATAAAGATACCCAAGTGTTGCATATGTGTCTAATTTAATGGCTTCGTTATGTTGACGACATTCTCATCATAACTCCCAGACGCTTCAACGTTCAAGCTCTCCAACACGAACTCAACCAGGTTGAGCCATCAATCCAGTTTACACTAGAAGAAGAAGTCGACAACACTCTTCCTTTCCTTGATGTTCTTCTCTGCAAAGCTGACCATGAACTATCTTCTCCACTTCTACTCTCACCACGACACCAAAATTAAACGTGGTGTAATTATAGGCTTTTTCCTGCGCGCACTCAGAATCTGCAGCAGTGAGTTCCTTGAAGAAGAATGCTCCCTCATTGAACAAGTTTTTTCCAAACTTCACTATCCTCGTCACTTCATTAGAGACTGCAGACGACGGGCATTAAACATCTTCAACACACCCAGAGAAGACACTGCTGAGAAGAGATACATAGTCCTTCCCACCAACTCCATTTCCAAACAAGTTTCCAACATTTTTCTAAGACCTCATTCCGAGTATCCACCTCCACATCCACCACCATTAAGGACATTACCAGTAACAGACAGGAAAAGCTTCAATCCACGGCAGGTATACACAATCCCTGTAATGGCTGCAGCAAATTATACGTTGGCGAAACATCCAGAGACCTACAAACACGCATTTCAGAACACCAGTACGCAGGCAGATCTGACGACTCAAGAAATGCCTGTGTTCAACACCGAAATTTACACAACCATTTAATCAACTACAGAAACGCAAGACTCATCGCCAGAGAAGACAACACGCAATACCGAAGAATCCTAGAATATCACTCATCTGTATATCCAACAACTTCAACCAGAACAACGGCTTCTACAACATAGCTGAACCTATTGCCAAGAAACTTTCAACCTATCCCACCTAGAACTCAAGAATGGTACACTGCAGGTCCTTTAAGTCACACTATGTTTTCAACTATCACACTACTTTAAGACTCACATGCAGCTTTCTCCACCTGACCCAGCATTCTCCACCTGACTGTACCCTATATATATCTCCATGTTGCTCATTTTCCAGGTAGATCTGTCTGTGACTCGATAAAGCCCACTGCGTGGGCGAAACGTTGTCAATAAAGGATCACATTATACTGCTTATGTGTTTATTTTTCCATTGTGTCGGTATTTTATACCATTTATTTCCATTGTACGGTCATATATCTGTGTGCTTTGTTGCATACTTGATAAAGTCCAGTCATGCATAAACTATTGCAATAAAAGTTTCAGTGTAAACATTATCTTTCTTACTGCTAGTCGGCTTACTCCATCATCCATCTCTTAGAGCTATTTGACTGCTCTGTCAGTGTGTCATAACAGTCTTGGCTGAGTTTGTTGTTGCAATTGCACAAAAAAAACATTTTTTCCAATACATATTTTTTAAATAGTTATCATTTAAAATTTATATCTCGTTAATAATTGACTAATAAAAGAATTTGTTTTAGTTTTTGGGTCATTCCGTACATTGAGGAAGACAGTATTATTTTCATTTCAAAATATAGAAAGTGCGTCATCAACTTAAATGTTCATAATCACTTTCTAAATAGGTCTTCAATTAGGTGAAAATGATTGGGCTCGACTTCAGGTACGTTACTCTGATATGTCACACATTCCCGTCGTTTAGTAACAAATGCTTTTGTTACGAACCACGTACGAACCACAGCCCGGCTGGTCAGGTACTGACTTTAAAAAAATAATTCAGTGCTCACTCTCCTCTCTCTCTCTCTCTGATGATATTCTCTGGGTGAAAGTAATCAAAGTAATTAAAAGACTGTGTGTATACCCAGTGGCATGGGCCGCCACTGATACCTTCTGTCTTGCTACATTTCACATCTACTGAAGACGCACTCTCGTGGATAATGACAGAATTACGTTTGAACAACGGACAATTTGTACTAAAGTGGAAGTGGAAATGTGAAAACGTAAGTGGAGTCAAGAGACAGTGGAATGTCTTGACGAGAGTGGAGAGCAAATGAGTATACATTTTGGGGAGGGGAAGACACCCAGTATATATAATGTTGATAGCAGCATACATATACACGTGAATGGGTAGTGACATGAATATATTGAGATAAATGAGGAGATAAATAGACACAGATGAATGAATAGATAAATAGATAAATGAAAAGATAGAGATGAAACAATGGAGTGATAGAAATGTGAACAGAAAGGGATGGAAAGAGATACATAAGAGCAGAGTGAGGCAGCAGTTAGCGATAACAAACCATAACTGAAACACTGTGAACATCACTACACTTCCCAGTACAGTCCCATTTACAACATATATATACTTCCTATGAACGTCCAAAATAATATTGACAAAATCCTTTTGTTTGTATCCTTTCTCTTTCGTCTCCCTCCTGCTTTCTCTCTCTCTCTCTCTCTCTCTCTCTCTCTCTCTCTCTCTCTCTCTCTCTCTCTCTCTCTCTCTCTCTCTCCTCTCATCTCTCTCTCTCTCTCTCAAGTGAGGGAGTATAAAAAAGGATAGTCGTCAGGCGCTAGTGACATCTTTCTGTAAACATTTAGATTATGGCATGTGGACGCACCTGCTGGTTCACCACCACCCTTCTGCCCCTTCCCTCTACTCATCATAACTAACACTCCTCCACATCTTCATATCTACTTCCCTGCCGTCACCTGCAAAACACTCACTATGCAACTATGTGAGCTAACATGGTATGCATTTTTCCCCTCCAAACAAGCCTAGCCATCAAGCCTCTTTCGTGAATTAATGCACTGTAATAACAGCTTAGCCCTGCCTAATTTATCCCGAGTCTGCTTTAATTTAGTGAGGAGTGGGTGTGCTCGCTTATGCCGTGATTCAAATTACGTGTCAAAGTTTGCTAATGGTGTTTTCCAGATTTCTTGGGTCATGAATAATCGATCCCGACGGGGGACCCCACAAAAGAATTTCCTTTGGGTCTCCAGGTCTATGAAAATCATATGCTCCCATTCTAATACTTATCGCAGCGACCAAATAATATATAGATATGAATTATTCAACATTTTATATGTTTTAAGGTATGAAGAATTATGCCTTGAGCAGGCAAACAGGCGTATATAATAAATAATACTTCTAAATATTTTACAGTCTGTAGTTCAACAGAGAAAGAAAGAAGCAATTATAATTCCTCCTCCAAATCTGTTTAGTGTAATTCACATGCAGAAGTGGAGTAGGTCATCACCGAGCAATAATTTCATTGCAAGGACAGCTAATATAAATTCTCAATAACAGCTACACACCAGAGGGCGATTTAGCTAAGCACCAAAAATTATAAATGACGGAGCATGAAGAAATATCAATATTAACTCATATGTTAATGCACTCCAGGAGTTCAGGAAAGTGCATATAAAAATTCCTACACATAATTAAGTAATTGACGTTCGAACAGCAATTAATATTATTTTTCTTCACCTAAGGGAGAGTAAAAATAATCAGAATCATTATTATTGAAGTAATAATTAAAATAATAATAATAGCTTTGGGTTTAGAACATATAACTCCATTCTGATTGATGATACTAGTATCTGCATGAGTGTCATTCATTGTGGACACGGCAAATCTCTAAGACGATATAAACCAAGTTTTCCAATGGGCAACAGAGAACAATATGATGCTCAATCAAGACAAATTTCAGCTACTCCGTTATGGAAAACTGGAGGAAATAATAGCTAGAACTGAGCATACTACAAACTCTAATCACACAATAGAGTGGAAAAGTAATGTGAAGAACCTGGGAGTGGTAATGTCTGAGGATATCACAACAGTGACACTATCACATCTGCGAGGAAAATGATAGGATGGATAATGAGAACATTCAAGACAAGAGATGCCAAGCCAATGATGATCCTTTTTAAATCACTTGTTCTCTCTAGGCTGGAATACTGCTGTACATTAACATCCCCATTCAAGGCAGGTGAAATTGCAGATCTAGAGAATGTACAGAGAACCTTTACTGCACATATAAGTTCCATCAAACATCTTAACTACTGGGAACGCTTGGAAGAGCTTGCCTAGAACTCACTGGAGCGCAGGCGAGAGAGATACATCATAGTCTACACCTGGAAAATCCTAGAGGGACTGGTCCCTAATCTGTACACAGAAATCACTCCCTACGAAAGCAAGAGACTTGGCAGGCGATGCAACATACCCCCAGTGAAAAGTAGGTGCGCCAATAGTACACTAAGAGAAAACACAATAAGTGTCCGGGGCCCAAGACTGTTCAACAGCCTCCCACCAGCCATAAGGGGAATTACCAATGTCTTCAAGAGGGAGCTGGACAGATACCTAAAGTCAGTGCCAGATCAGCCAGGTTGTGGTTCGTACGTTGGACTACGCGCGACCAGCAGTAACAGCTTCGTTGACCAGGCCCTGATCCACCGGGAGGCTAGATCATGGACCGGGACGAGGGGGCGTTGATCCCTGGAATACCCTCCAGGTAGATAAATACATATTCTCATCAAAGTGAAAAAAAAAACTTAATTACTATGACTTTCAAAGAAAGGATTAGTAGTTTTAATATACAAATATAGATGAGACTCAGGCGAGTCCTACCAGTAAAACTTCCGCAAGGAGGCATGAAGTATCCGGTATGTACTCACATGGTTATAGAAGATCCCCTACGACCTCCCTGTTCTACTGGAGGCTACCTTGTTAGGCGGTGTTAGAAAACCCAACGAGACCATACTCTATCAGACCGAGCCGCGGGGGCGTTGACCCCCGAAACCCTCTCCAGGTAAACTCCAGGTAACAATAAGCACAGAAGAAATGAAAGTTTACCAGTAAACACCAATGTAAACTTTACGTGGTGGAAAGACACGCACACATGCCACCAATGCCACAGACGCCAGCATAGCAAAGGAGAGAGACCGAATAAACTGATGTCATCTAGAAGAGAAAAAACACCTAGCTGCTACTTTCCGTTTGACAGAGTCACAGAGGACCTGACTCGAGCAACGTCTCAGTGATGTCAGAGAGACAGCAGCAGCCAGTTAAGATGGTATAAATAGATGATCTCCTAAAATATCATAAGATCTAGACAAATCACATGCCTGGAATGTGAGAGTAGACAACGTTAACCTGATTGAAATTAGACACATGTGCAATATCATGGACATAATTGGAAGACAAGAACTATATACAAAAGATGAGGTAATCAGTCCCTCGGCCTTGGAATTGGTGTGAAGAGCTTCTTGTTCACTAGTTTCTATACGCTTCCAGTCTACCTCCCTATACAGTAACGTATAATGTTATGTTTAGAATGTAAATGCAAAAGATATATGAAAATACATTATTACTGGTAATAACACACAAGTATTTAATTATTCCTTTGCTTAAATCATTCCATCTGGTAACGCATTCACCTCACACACTGAGCGTCCGTGGTTTAATCTCTGGCATGGGTGGAAACGTTGAGCATGTTTCCTCACACTTGCTGCTCCTGTTTACCTAGCAGTAAGTAGGGACCTGGGTGTTAGTCAACTGGTGTGGGTTGCATCCTGGGGGACAATATTGAAGGACCTTGCTGCAAATAAGACAGTCCTCGATGACGCACAGACTTTATTGGGTTATCCTGGGTGGCTAACCCTCCGGGTTAAAAATTCGAACAAATCTTATCTTACACGCATACATGGGGCACTTACATAAGCACTATTCATCACACTCTCATATTAAGTGGGTAGCAGCATACAGTAGTGCTGATATATTCACTTCAGCTTACAAAAAATATCACAACACTTCCAACCTCAGTCCACTCCCGTGAGTATCCCATAATACCGATCCCTTCCTTGTCCTTCCGTGAAGCTACAAACTCCACTTCCTCCCACTTTCATCTTCAAATTTCGCTACCTCCAGGGACCTCCAGTTGAGATTCCTCCCTCTCGTCATTCTCCTGCGTCTTCTCCTGACTCCATCCTGTTTACATTCCTCATCCCACCTAACATGTATCCAACCCAGCTTCGCAAAGCCTGTCACCTATAAAGCTTGAGGTACACCCAGGCAGCCAAAACACCTCCCCTATCTTCCCAATTTAAAGAGTATGTAGCGGAAACGTTGATGGCAGGGGACTGCCAAGGTAATTTAGTAGTGTCATACACCCTTCCTCAAACAACTAGAAGTCAAGGCAGAGGATGAGGACAATGATAAAGTAACAACAAGACTCATACCGACAGCAGTACAGAGAACAAGGTAAAAAAAAAATGACTGCTAATAAGGGATTTCATCTGGCGGGAGTTGCTTGGGACAACTGGGGCCAGTCCAGCATAATGGAACGGAAATGTTTTGAGCTGAGCTAAGGGGCAGCAGTGGAAAACTTAATTAATGAGCCAAAAGCAAAGGGAAAACAACACTAGGGACAAGTGATCACAGAATGCTAGGCTTTGATATCCTAATCAAGGGGTGGGAGGCAGCAGAGGAAAATGGAAGAAAGACAGGAAACCAAACAATAGAAAATTAAACTTTGTGAGGTTAAGAAATTTTCCGAGAGAAATACACTAGGCCAAAAAAAGGGAACCAAAGGGTAAGACAACTCGAGAGAAGATGGAAAGATTAAATATAAAAAGTGAAGAAGTCACTGACTGACAAGCAACCCAGATAAAAAAAAATATATGAAATACAAACAGAGCTCTTGGTTCAACAAGGCTTTCAACGATGCTAAAATAAACATTGAAGAAATAAAAAAAATGCTGAATGGAAGACAACAAAGAAAGAAGAAGAGCAAGGAAAAATTGTACAATGGTATGAGGAAGGGACGATGAAAGAGAGTGAAACTGAAAGAGCAGAAATAACCAAAAAAAAAAAAAAAAAAACGAAAACTCTTTCAGCGCCACAAAGAAGGATCACTCACAGAAGACAAGAATTAGTATATAACGAAGAAAGCGAGAAAATAGTGTTCTTAGTGGAACAATAAATGATTCCAAGGAAATAGAAACGCTAAGATCAACACTTTCTATAAGGCATCGATACAAATAGGTTGAAGTGAAGAAATTAAAGAAACTGGACACGAGGAAATCCGTAGGGCCGGACAGTACATCCCAATTATCATCAAGAGAAGCAGAAACACTTTGTGCCTATAACAATGACTTACAACAAATTTATTGAGATTGGAAACTAACAGGTACCTGGAAGCAGAAACACTTTGTGCCTAGAACAAGGATTTACAACCAATTTATTGAGATTGGAAACTAACTGGTAGCAGAGAGACGGTGAACTCTGATGGGTATGACTGGCAAGTATTCTCTCTCACGTAATGGAGTTGATAATGGAGAGAAGGGTACCAGAGCATCAGGTGAGAGGAACACCTTCGTCAGAGTAATCCAACAAGGGTTCAGGTGGGGAAGATCATGTCTGATGGACCTTCTGGAGAGCTACGACTGACTTACCTCTTAAGGGAGGTGCCTGGATGCCAACAAGGGGGTTTTAGATCCGAGGATTTGGACCAATCCTTCGTCATAGTGGATCGGAACTGATTGTCTCCTTTACCACCAGGCGCTGTATGACCCCTTACGGGTTTAAGGTTACAGGAATATAACAAGAGAAGGTGACAGGTGGACTGCATCTTCCTGAACTGCAACAACACTAAAAAAAAAAAAAACTTTCAATTTGAGATTATTCTATAGTCTAGAGAAGCAATCATAGATGGATGAAAAAAAAAGATTCTCCCCTCCCCTCCACTCTTACCTCCACCCTCCCCTCCACTCTTACGTCCACCCTCCCCTCCACTCTTACGTCCACCCTCCCCTCCACTCTTACCTCCTCCAATCCACTCTTACCTCCACCATCCCCTCCACTCTTACTTCCACCCTCCCCTCCACTCTAACTTCCACCCTCCCTCCACTCTTACTTTCACCCTCCCTCCACTCTTACCTCCACCCTCCCTCCACTCTCACCTCCTCCCTCCCTCCACTCTTACCTCCACCCTCCCCTCCACTCTTACCTCCACCCTCCTCTCCACTCTTACCTCCACCCTCCCCTCCACTCTTACCTCTACCCTCCCCTCCACCCTCCCTCCACTCTTACTTACACCCTCCCCTCCCCTCTTATTTCCACCCTCCTCCACTCTTACTTACACCCTCCCTCCACTCTTACTTCCACCCTCCCTCCACTCTTACCTCCACTCTTACCTCCACTCTCCCTCCACTCTTACCTCCACCCTCCCCTCCACTCTTACCTCCACCCTCCCCTTCACTCTTACCTCCACCCTCCCTCCACTCTTATCTCCACCCTTCCCTCCACTCTTACCTCCACCCTCCCCTCCACTCTTACCTCCACCCTCCCCTCCACTCTTACCTCCACCCTCCCTCTCCACTCTTACCTCCACCCTCCCCTCCACTCTTACCTCTACCCTCCCCTCCACCCTCCCCTCACTCTTACTTACACCCTCCCCTCCACTCTTATTTCCACCCTCCCTCCACTCTTACCTCTACCCTCCCCTCCACCCTCCCCTCCACTCTTACTTCCACCCTCCCCTCCTTACTCACCTCTCACCTCCACTCTTACCTCCACTCTCCCTCCACTCTTACCTCCACCCTCCCCTCCACTCTTACCTCCACCCTCCCCTTCACTCTTACCTCCACCCTCCCCACCACTCTTACATCCACCCTCCCTCCACTCTTATCTCCACCCTTCCCTCCACTCTTACCTCCACCCTCCCCTCCACTCTACCTCCACTCTCCCCTCCACTCTCTCTCCACTCATACCTCCACCCTCCCATCCTCCCTCAACATCACCCTCCCGTTCTCCCTCCTCTCCACCCTCCCCTCCTCTCTCCGCTCCACCATCCCCTCTTCCCTCCGCTCCACCCTTCCCTCCATCATCGCCTCCACCATCCACTCCTCCCTCCATTCCACCGTTCTCTCTACCCTCCTCTCCACCTTCCCTCCTCCCTCCTCTTCCCCTCCTTTCCACTCTTCCCCTATTTCTGCATTTTCCCCTCCATCCTCCTCCTCCAGTGTGCCTCCAGGAAAACCTACGTGAGTATTGCATGTTGTAATGTTGTAATGTTGTAATGCTGTAATGTTGTAATGCTGTAATGTTGTAATGCTGTAATGTTGTAATGCTGTAATGTTGTAATTCCGTAATGTTGTAATGCTGTAATGTTGTAATGCTGTAATGTTGTAATGCTGTAATGTTGTAATGCTGTAATGTTGTAATGCTGTAATGCTGTAATGTTGTAATGCTGTAATGTTGTAATGCTGTAATGTTGTAATGCTGTAATGTTGTAATGCTGTAATGTTATAATGCTGTAATGTTATAATGTTGTAATGCTGTAATGTTGTAATGCTGTAATGTTGTAATGTTGTAATGCTGTAATGTTGTAATGCTGTAATGTTGTAATGCTGTAATGTTGTAATGCCGTAATGTTGTAATGCTGTAATGTTGTAATGCTGTAATGTTGTAATGCTGTAATGTTGTATTGCTGTAATGTTATAATGCTGTAATGTTGTAATGCTGTAATGTTATAATGCTGTAATGTTGTAATGCTGTAATGTTGTAATGCTGTAATGTTGTAATGCTGTAATGTTGTAATGCTGTAATGTTGTAATGCTGTAATGTTGTAATGCTGTAATGTTGTAATGGTGTAATGTTGTAATGCTGTAATGTTGTAATGCTGTAATGTTATAATGCTGTAATGTTGTAATGCTGTAATGTTATAATGCTGTAATGTTGTAATGCCGTAATGTTGTAATGCTGTAATGTTGTAATGCTGTAATGTTGTAATGCTGTAATGTTGTAATGCTGTAATGCTGTAATGTTGTAATGCTGTAATGTTGTAATGCTGTAATGTTGTAATGCTGTAATGTTGTAATGCTGTAATGTTATAATGCTGTAATGTTATAATGTTGTAATGCTGTAATGTTGTAATGCTGTAATGCTGTAATGTTGTAATGCTGTAATGTTGTAATGCTGTAATGTTGTAATGCTGTAATGTTGTAATGTTGTAATGCTGTAATGTTATAATGCTGTAATGTTGTAATGTTGTAATGTTATAATGCTGTAATGTTGTAATGCTGTAATGGTGTAATGCTCTAATGTCATAATGCTCTAATGTTGTAATGGTGTAATGTTGTAATGCTGTAATGTTGTAATGTTGTAATGCTGTAATGTTGTAATGCTGTAATGTTGTAATGCTGTAATGCTGTAATGTTGTAATGCTGTAATGTTATAATGCTGTAATGTTGTAATGCTGTAATGTTATAATGCTGTAATGCTGTAATGTTGTAATGTTGTAATGTTGTAATGGTGTAATGCTGTAATGTTGTAATGCTGTAATGTTGTAATGCTATAATGTTGTAATGCTGTAATGTTATAATGCTGTAATGTTGTAATGCTGTAATGTTATAATGCTGTAATGTTGTAATGCTGTATTGTTGTAATGCTGTAATGTTGTAATGCTGTAATGTTGTAATGTTGTAATGCTGTAATGTTGTAATGTTATAATGCTGTAATGTTATAATGTTGTAATGCTGTAATGTTGTAATGCTGTAATGTTGTAATGTTGTAATGCTGTAATGTTGTAATGTTGTAATGTTGTAATGCTGTAATGTTGTAATGCTGTAATGTTGTAATGCTTTAATGCTGTAATGCTGCATGTTGAAATAAAGGTCGGTCACAAGTATTTGTCCACTTTCTGAAGTTCTCAATTTCATCCTGTCGAACCATAATATTATAATATGTTTTCTGTGTATTCGTTGAGTTTTTGATCTTATTTATTTTTTTCGTTTTCGCTTTTTTTTTTTCATCTACCACCACTCGCTTTCTTCTTTTTCCTGCTTAGTCTTCCCATATTCGTGTTCATTTGATCGGTATTTTTTCTAACGTTGCTTTGTGTGTCTGTGTAAAATTCACATGCAGCTTTCTTGATTTGCTTTCTTTTCTTCCCGTCGTCTTGGTTCCTTGTTGATTATGTTGCTAATATTTCCAGTTATCTCATTTCCTTCCTTATTATCATTCTTATGGCTGTCTGTATCTGTCCTATTATCTCTCTCTCTCTCTCTCTCTCTCTCTCTCTCTCTCTCTCTCTCTCTCTCTCTCTCTCTCTACACATAAGAGACTTTTAGATAGTACATTTCCTGGCCTTAGCAATATATTAACTGGACTTTATTTAATATTAAACAACTTACAGACAGCACAGTGAAATTGCTGCCAGCTGTTGTCCGTAGCATTATACACATGCTCGGTTGACTTGATTTATTTTATGTTCCCATGCTGTGAGAGGCTGTTCTAAATGTGAGTCATTCGAGATATGTAGTGATGGCCTTCAGAAGGGTACAGCCAGAGTGAAACTGCCCGTCGTGTGGTGTAATAACTAGTTTTCTACGACGTTGAGGCAGAGGACGTGAAAAGGGAAGCACACTGCATTGGCTTTTTTTACGTGAGAGTAAGGCATCAATCCGATGTTGAATTCTCTACTGTAACACCTACGACCCTCTAATATGCTCACCTACGACCCTCTAATATGCTCACCTACGACCCTCTAATATGCTCACCTACGACCCTCTAATATGCTCACCTACGACCCTCTAATATGCTCACCTACGACCCTCTAATATGCTCACCTACTAGTTGTTATAGGAGTTCGAGTTGAAGAGAGAATGTAAGACTCCTGGCGAGTGGTGCATACTCCAGGTGAGTGGTGCATACTCCAGGTGAGTGGTGCATACTCCAGGTGAGTGGTGCATACTCCAGGTGAGTGGTGCATACTCCAGGTGAGTGGTGCATACTCCAGGTGAGTGATGCATACTCCAGGTGAGTGGTGCATACTCCAGGTGAGTGGTGCATACTCCAGGTGAGTGGTGCATACTCCAGGTGAGTGGTGCATACTCCAGGTGAGTGGTGCATACTCCAGGTGAGTGGTGCATACTCCAGGTGAGTGGTGCATACTCCAGGTGAGTGGTGCATACTCCAGGTGAGTGGTGCATACTCCAGGTGAGTGGTGCATACTCCAGGTGAGTGGTGCATACTCCAGGTGAGTGGTGCATACTCCAGGTGAGTGGTGCATACTCCAGGCGAGTGGTGCATACTCCAGGTGAGTGGTGCATACTCCAGGTGAGTGGTGCATACTCCAGGAGAGTGGTGCATACTCCAGGTGAGTGGTGCATACTCCAGGCGAGAGGTGCATACTCCAGGTGAGTGGTGCATACTCCAGGTGAGTGGTGCATATTCCAGGTGAGTGGTGCATACTCCAGGTGAGTGGTGCATACTCCAGGTGAGTGGTGCATACTCCAGGTGAGTGGTGCATACTCCAGGTGAGTGGTGCATACTCCAGGTGAGTGGTGCATACTCCAGGTGAGTGGTGCATACTCCAGGTGAGTGGTGCATACTCCAGGTGAGTGGTGCATACTCCAGGTGAGTGGTGCATACTCCAGGCGAGTGGTGCATACTCCAGGTGAGTGGTGCATACTCCAGGTGAGTGGTGCATACTCCAGGTGAGTGGTGCATACTCCAGGTGAGTGGTGCATACTCCAGGTGAGTGGTGCATACTCCAGGCGAGAGGTGCATACTCCAGGTGAGTGGTTCATACTCCAGGTGAGTGGTGCATACTCCAGGTGAGTGGTGCATACTCCAGGTGAGTGGTGCATACTCCAGGCGAGAGGTGCATACTCCAGGTGAGTGGTGCATACTCCAGGTGAGTGGTGCATACTCCAGGTGAGTGGTGCATACTCCAGGTGAGTGGTGCATACTCCAGGTGAGTGGTGCATACTCCAGGTGAGTGGTGCATACTCAAGGCGAATGGTGCATACTCCAGGTGAGTGGTGCATATTCCAGGAGAGTGGTGCATACTCCAGGCGAATGATGCATACTCCAGGTAAGTGGTGCATACTCCAGGCGAGTGGTGCATACTCCAGGCGAGCGGTGCATACTCCAGGTAAGTGGTGCATATTCCAGGCGAGTGGTGCATATTCCAGGCAAATTGTGCATACTACAGGTGAGTGGTGCATACTCCAGGCGAGTGGTGCATACTCCAGGCGAGTGGTGCATATTCCAGGCGAGTGGTGCGTACTCCAGGCGAGTGGTGCATACTCCAGGCGAGTGGTGCATATTCCCGGCGAATGGCGCATACTCCAGGTAAGTGGTGCATACTCCAGGCGAGTGGTGCATACTCCAGGTGAGTGGTGCATACTCCAGGTGAGTGGTGCATACTCCATGTGAATGGTGCATACTCCATGTGAGTGGTGCATACTCCAGGCGAGTGGTGCATATTCCAGGCGAGTCGTGCATACTCCAGGCGAGTGGTGCATACTCCAGGTGAGTGGTGCATACTCCAGGCGAGTGGTGCATACTCCAGGCGAGTGGTGCATACTCCAGGCGAGTGGTGCATACTCCAGGCGAGTGGTGCATACTCCAGGCGAGTGGTGCATACTCCAGGCGAGTGGTGCATACTCCAGGCGAGTTTTGCATACTCCAGGCGAGTGGTGCATACTCCAGGCGAGTGGTGCATACTCCAGGCGAGTGGTGCATACTCCAGGCGAGTGGTGCATACTCCAGGTGAGTGGTGCATACTCCAGGTGAGTGGTGCATACTCCAGGTGAGTGGTGCATACTCCAGGTGAGTGGTGCATACTCCAGGTGAGTGGTGCATACTCCAGGTGAGTGGTGCATACTCCAGGTGAGTGCTGCATACTCCAGGTGAGTGATGCATACTCCAGGCGAGTGGTGCATACTCCAGGCGAGTGGTGCATACTCCAGGCGAGTGGTGCATACTCCAGGTGAGTGGTGCATACTCCAGGTGAGTGGTGCATACTCCAGGTGAGTGGTGCATACTCCAGGTGAGTGGTGCATACTCCAGGTGAGTGGTGCATACTCCAGGTGAGTGGTGCATACTCCAGGTGAGTGCTGCATACTCCAGGTGAGATTGAAGTTGTGCTGCCGAAGGAGGCTTTAGCAGCCACTGGTGTGGAGGAAGGTAGACGAGAGGAGGTCTTAGTGCTGTATCCTGGCTTCCTTCTTTTAAGAGATTCATCAAACGTTCCTTTATTGTTGTTTTTAAGCTCAGTTTCACCCACAGAATGTGAAGTTTATTACACACACACACACAGACACACACACGGACACACACACACACAGTCCCAGAGTGGTAGGGAAGTGGAATAGTTTGGGAAGCTATGTAGTGGAGGCATGTTCCATCCATAGCTTTAAGAAGAGGTATGATAAAGCTCATGGCGCAGGGAGAGTGACCCAGTAACGGCCAGTGAAGAGGCGGGGCCAGGAGCTATGACTCGACCCCTGCAACCACAACTAGGTGAGTACACACACACACATAGTAGCTTTAATAATCAGGCGCAGGCAGTTAAGTTGACTCATAACGTCCACGATTTGTCATACGCGAGGTAAAATTTTAATATGCATTGCCTAAACTCGCTGGAGTGGCGTACCACATTAAGGTCTTGGGAGAGAGAGAGAGAGAGAGAGAGAGAGAGAGAGAGAGAGAGAGAGAGAGAGAGAGAGAGAGAGAGAGAGGGAGGAGGTAGGGTAGGAAAAGGCACAAAAGCAACCAGAGGAAAGAGGCAAGCAGACAAAAACAAGCAGAGAAACAGAGGAAGACTCCCACAGGCAAGAAGAAAACCCTAACCAACAGTTGATTTCAGGTTCCTGAGGGTTCCCTCTTCCTCATACGGAACAACACAGACTGGCCACAGTGTACATCATACCCTCCTCCCCCGAGCTTGGAGACCACCTCGAGCATGACGACACAATCCTCCAGGGAAATCTTTCAAGCAAACTGAGTGCGTCCTCACTGCCAATAGTGTTTTACGCTAAGAAATTTTGACAATGGGAACACCGATGATTCACACAACCCACACATTAAGGATAAAAAGTGGACAACTTTTAGGTCGTTTGCGGATCATCAAGTGGTGATGAGGATGCTAGATGTACAGAAATGTCGTCCAATTTCCATCTATAATTTCTGGAGTGTGTATGAATTGTTCACGCCATGGTATTTTTTGTTTTTTTATAATAGAATTACAGTAGTCTGTGGTATGATATCCGGGAATATTATCGACGGCAGAAGGATTTTGTAGTTTGATTAAACAGAAGCAAATACTCGTTCGCAAAAGGTAAATGAGGGAATTACATTGCGGCAACAGAAGAGCTAATGTAAATGATTGAATGATAATAACAGAATGATGATATTGGAGCTGTGTGGATGTTTTGTGTCAGAAGAAACAGGAAAATTTACCTGACGCGAATCGGTCATAAAATGAGCCGCTGCGGAGACCTTTTGGCTATATGACCAAGGCCTTCCACTGGCCTACAAATCTACCAGTTAAAAGTTAAATATCACATCATATGAGGTGATATTTTTAGCCTTTCCACACGAAAATCAATGGAACATTTTTTATAAGATGGAGTATGCTGTGATATGTTGACTGAAATGTTATTTGATTTATTGATTTGTTATGCTGAGAAAGATGAAAGTTTATTATGTGTGATTCCAGGGCGTTAATTAATATAGTCTTTTTCAGAGTTGATAAAGATTAAATAAATTCATGAATTTTTATAAGCCCTTTTATTTGAATTGATCTGGAGTATCACATACCGTTCCCATACTGAACACTTAATATAACCTTTGGTTCAGTCTTTGGTGTAACCTCTGAATCCTCACACACACACACACACGTTTTACTGAACACGAAGAAGAAGAAATGTTTATCTTCAGAGAGTAAACAGTCCCTAGGATACTAAACCCAAGAGAGTGAAGCAGTGTGACTCGCTTCCACGGAGGTCCTTCTCTCCCGTGTGATTTACTGTAGTTGACTAACTCCTCGGTATCTATTTACTGCTAAGTGATCAGGGGCAGCAGGTGTTAGGAAACTTGCTTATACAGTTCGCGTCGTCCAAGATTATATTCTCTAAATATCTCTTTTCCCTAAATACGTCATCTACTAATTAAAACCATTCATCAACAAAACAATCTTCTACCTACCTACCTAGAGGGTATTCCGGGTATCAACGCCCCCGCGGCCCAGTCCACGACCAGGCCTCCCGGTGGATCAGAGCCTGATCAAATATGCTGTTACTGCTGGCCGCAAGTAGTCCAACGTACTAACCACAGCCCGGCTGATCCTGCACTGACTTTAGGTATTTGTCCAGTTCCCTCTTGAAGACCAACAGGGGTCTATTGGTAATTTCCCTTATGGCTGGTGGGAGGCTGCTGAACAGCTTTGGGCCCCGGACACTTATTGTGTTTTTTCTTAGTGTACTAATGATGTCTCTACTTTTCATTGAGTGTATGTTGCATCGCCTGCCAAGTCTTTTGCTTTCGTAGGGAGTGATTTCTGTGTATAGATTAGGGACCAGTTCCTCTAGGATTTTCCAGGTGAAGATTATGATGCATCTCTCTCGCCTGCGCTCCAGTGAGTACAAGTCAAGGGCTTCCAAGGGTTCCCAGTAGTTAAGGTGTTTGATGGAACTAATATGTGCAGTAAAGGTTCTCTGTACATTCTCTAGATCTGCAATTTCACCTGCCTTGAATGGAGCTGTTAGTGTACAGCAGTATTCTTGCCTAGAGAGAACAAGTGATTTAAAAAGGATCATCATTGGCTTGGCATCTCTTCTCTTGAATGTTCTCATTATCCATCATATCAGTTTCCTCGCTGATGTGATAGTGCACTGTTGTGTTCCTTGAAGGTGAGATCCTCAGACATTACCACTCCCAGGTCCTTCACATTACTTTTCTGCTCTGTTGTGGGATTAGAGTTTGTAGTATAGTCAGTTCTAGCTATTATTTCCTCCAGTTTTCCATAACGGAGTAGTTGGAATTTGTCTTCACTGAACATCATAATGTTCTCCGTTGCCCATTGGAAAACTTGGTTTATATCTTGGAGATTTGCTGTGTCCTCTTTCATGCAGATCCTAGTATCGTCTGCAAAGGATGATACGGTGCTATGATTTACATCTCTGTCTATGCCTGATATGAGGATAAGGAACAGGATAGGGGCGAGTACTGTGCCTTGTGGAACAGAGCTTTTCACTATTGCAACTTCCTATTTAATTCTTCTTACCACTACTCTTTGTGTTCGATTGGTTAGAAAGTTGAAGATCCATCTGCCTACTTTGCCAGTTATCCCTTTAGCACGCATTTTTGTGTGCTATTACACCATGATCGCACTTGTCAAAGGCTTTTTGCAAAATCTGTGTATACTACATCTGCATTCTGTTTGTTTTCCAGTGCATCCAAGACCATATCATAGTGATCCAGTAGTTGCGAGAGGCAGGAGCGACCTGCTCTTTACCCATGTTTTCATGGATTGTTGAATCGTTGGGAATCTAAGTGGTTTGCAATCTTAGAATTCTTTCAAATATTTTTATGATGTGGGACGTTAAAACTATTGGTCTAAAGTTTTTAGTTATTACTTTGCTGCCCCCTTCATGAAGTGGGGCTATATCCGTTGTTTTTAGTGACTGTGGCATCTCACCTGTGTCTATGCTTCTTCTCCATAGCATACTTAGAGTCCGCGAGAGAGGGGTTTCTTGTAGTTCTTAATGAACACAGAGTTCCACAAGTCTGGGCCTGGGGCCGAGTGCATGGGCGTGTTGTCAATGGCTTTCTCAAAGTCTAGTGGAGTTAGGGTTATGTAAGAAATTTGGCATACATTGACAGGGTTTAGAGGCTCATTCATGAAAATAATTTGGATTGATTGTCTGTCTTTAGACTGATTAGTGGCTCGCTAAACACAGAGTCGTATTGAGATTTCAGTATCTCACTCATTTCTTTTTTTAGTCATTTGTGTAATCTCCATCTTGTCTGAGCAGGGGCCCTATACTAGATGTGGTTTTTGTCTTGTTTTTTGGCATGTGAAAAGAAATATTTCGATTTTTTTTTCAATTTCACTAATCGCTTTTAGCTCCTCTTGTCTCTCCTGGGTCTTGTATGAGTCCTTTAACTTAAGCTTAATATTTTTCACTTCCCTTGTTAGCGCTTCCTTCCGTTTTTCGGATAATCTAACATTCTTGAGGAGCTCAGTGATTCTTCGTCTTCTCCTGTAGAGAGAGCGTCTTTCTCTCTCCAGTTTACTTTTTCTCTTCTTTTTGAACATACTTCAGCTACAAGAAAGTTGATCTTTTCAAGGCACTGGTTAGGGTCCATGTTATTTAAGATATCTTCCCAACATGTTTCATTTAGGCTTAGGGTGTGTTTATTTCAGAAATTCAGTAGCTCATGTGTGTGTGACGTTTCATCTGAGCTGCTTCAACATTATTTGCTACATTCTTCCATTTTGTATGTTTTAGATTGGAATCACCAAGCAGCAAGATGTTTGGGGATGGGGCTGGAAGGTTTTCCAGACAGTAGTCAATTTTCGATAGCTGTTCCTTGAAGTGTTGAGAAGTTGCATCTGGTGGCTTATATACAAGCACAATGACTAAGTTTTGGTTTTCGATCATTATTGTTAGAACTTCAACTACATCATATGTGGTGTTCAGTATCTCCGTGCAAATGAACGACTCTTTGACGTACAGGCCAACCCCCTCCTTGTGTCCTGTTTTTACTGTCCCATCTGAAAAGGTTGTACCCAGTTATCCATGTTTCATTGTCAAAGTAATCTTTTGCGTGGGTCTCTGTGAAGGCTGCAAACATTGCATTTGACTTCCCTAGAAGTCCACTGATGAAAGGTATTTTGTTGTTGGTGGATGGCTTAAGGCCCTGTATATTAGCAAATATAAATGAGGTCGTGTTGCGTGTTTGTTGGGAAGATTTTGTTGTTGGCATCAGTAGCTGTGATTCTGGAGGGGCCACTGGCTGTGCCTCCAGTCCATCAAGGCTCCAAGGTGGTGAACTATTTTGGTTATTTCTTTTCATTTTCTTTCTTCGTTTCTTGCCACTAAAAATCACTTGGAGTGGAGTTTTCATAACTTCTGTAACTGCTATGATTTGTTTTGTGGGGTGTGTTCCTCCTAGTTCCTTTTAAGTGGTATGTGGGGCAGTTGGTGTTGCAACATTGTTTTTAAAGGACTGAAGAGTGGTACATCTCAGGGTGGAAGAATCTGCTAGGGGTAGAATGACACACTCCTTTGAACAGGAGGTCGCGGCATTTTTTGGGATGCTCAAAGTTGCATGTCCCATTTGTTTTCCCCGATATTCCATGCTTACAGATGCCCCAAGTATAGAATTTGCACCATTTTGCTTTTGGTTGGATACAGTTCGTACTGGATGTATTCCCAATTTGTGCAGATTCTAGAACTGCACTACAGTCTTCGACAGCCAAGACAGACACACCACCATCTGTTTTCATTAGGCCAACATTTTCCTCGGAAGAGGACTCCTCCTCCTCTACTACATCTGTAATAGGGGCTATGGCTGTAGTGATTGTAGTACAGTCATTAGCCGAATCCGGATTAGAACTAAGGCTAGGGGCTGAGTCTGGATCAGCCCTAGGGCTGGGGACTGAGCTAGTTGATGTTTTTGTTTCCTGTACTTTTTCCAGTGGGTGTCTATTTATTTTCGGGTCAACTGTTGTAGACTGGGCATTCTGAATGTTAAACTTTACTCCTCTCCCATCCTCTCAGGCTCTATATATTTTGGGTAACTATCCAACAGTTCCTCTTTGTTTTCATGCTTATTATTTATTAACCTTCTGAGTACTTTCCTGATACCTGTCCAGAGTTCCACATCCCTATTGCAGATCCAGAAACACATTTCTAGATGGATGTCGTTTTTGGTTGTAGTGTTTATTCTTGCACAGGAGATATGATGTTTGGAAAAAACATACATACATTCCTTACCATCATTTTTCTATCATATGTCTTTAATGTAAAACTTTCTTACTATGTGTATTCTCTTAACATTCGTTATAATGAATCACATGCCATCACAGTGGAGTGATTCTTTCCTAGCTGGGGTAGATCAGCGGATACTTAATCACTAAATTAAGAGGTTATCGTCAGACAAAGACACGTGTAGAGACATTGGTAGCTTTCTAATGATCATCGTTAACATTAGTTTTTTGTTAAAACCAATCACTAGAATACAAACACTAGAATACATACAGTATCAATGATAATTTTCTTAAATTCCAGTTTCATGAATTATCATGCAGTCGACAGGTTTTAAAGCGAAATAACCCACCACCCAAAAACCGTTTTCTATGCAACATTCGCAAAATTGTTCTTGCTTGGTTCCTTTTATAATTTTTCCTGGAGCCGGTCTTAGAAGTGCCTGGGGACTGAAGACCGTCCGCTCATACAACACTCAACTGCACCACACATGTTGCCTTTGTTGAGCCGCACTAACACTTGAATCTCTCTTTCTCTCTTTCTTTCTACTTCATGCTATCTTGTCGAGCTCGTAGGAATTTCGAGGGAAAAAAATATTACCATTGTTTTCCAAGTCGCATTTCGTCCGGAGAAAATGTGAATGATCACTGACAACCACAAGAATATATATCTCAAAATACTAACAGAAAAGAATTGCAAGAGAGAGAGAGGTAAGGAGGAAACGAAAGGAAGGGAGGACTAGATGAGAGAAGAAGGAGGGAAAGGGAGAAGGAGAGGAGGGAGAAGCTAAGGAAAATAAGTAATTTACAAAGATAAGGGAAGGAGGAAAGGGATCTGGGAGGGTGAGGAATGAAGAGGAGGAAGGAAGACTTCAAAATCTCTTGGAGCTGGACTCGACGTCACTCCTCACCTCAGAAATGTTTTCGAGAGATTTATTGAACTTGTTTGTTGAGGGAGGTGTGTGTGTGTGTGTGGGGGAAAAAGAGAGAGAGAGAGGCCAGTTCTCAACGTAACAGAGTCTACAAGCCACTCTGTCGGTGCCAGTATTCCGTAAGAAAGTGTGATTGGTCCGGTGACCTACTCCATCCCATCGAAGAATCCCATACATTATCAGTGACTTACTCTGTCGTTCACCTATGCAAAAGAGGAGATGCCAAGTGCTCTCAGCCATGTTATTCACTAGCTTATAGCTATATCGATTTGGGAAAAGGATGGCAGGTTACATTTGTTTCTGGAAAACACAAACGATGAACCCTAGAGAGCATAATGTTAATACTGGAACAGTAATAATAATGAATGGAAGAGTGTTGGAGTTCGGAGATGAGGTGGATATCTTAGGAGTAAAATTTGATTCTAAAATGTCTATGAAGAATCACGTGGTAAATCTTGCAAACAAGGCAGCCAAGAGGTTAACAAGCACTAAGGCGTATTTTGTATCTGACTGACAGCAAAGGTACAATTGGTCTTTCACCTTGAGTATGCTCCATTTTCTTGGATGTATGCTCCCATTCTCATCTGCGAATTCTAGACAGAATATTGAATCGTGGCAGGAGATTTAGCTCTCATCTGGATCCAGTTTCATTGGATCTGTCATCTCTGCAGAGCTTTCAACATCGGAGAGATGTGGGTGATCTTACTGTTATGTTCAAAACCAGTGCCATCAAAGTACCACACTTGGCACCACTTCGAGGTCAGCGAGAAGACAACTTTTATTCCACAGGACGGGCAGCAAACAGGGCCCAAGCTTTGGCTGTACCCTTCTCAAGAATGTCACTTCACCTGTGATCATTCTTTCCTAGAATGACTGGAGTTTGGAACATATTAGATAAGCATTCAAATATTAGTGAAGTCAATTGACCAAACGAATCTTCGGCCCAAAATTTGTTACTTCTTCATTTATATGTGTCATAAATATAAAGATTTTATTGTTTATATCCTGTAGATAGTTGTGTTAATAAATCACTTCTGGTTGTGAGGAAGATTGAAATGCATTATTATTTCGACTTATATTTATTAACAACAATATATTTATATATCCTTCTAAGATTTGTGAATTATTCCACTTTCAGTGCTGAAAGATATATATTAAATACTGGAGGAAATTATGTTGCTTTTCTGTGCAATATGGAAACTGCTTCAAGGCTACACAAACTTTCAGACATTTGAGAGATAATGTTAGGGAAAGTTTTTAAATGAATTGAGATACATAACAACTATTACGTTGTAAAACTAGATAATGTATCATAGCCTACTACTGCAACACTATCGTGTGGAGAGAGAGAGAGAGAGAGAGAGAGAGAGAGAGAGAGAGAGAGAGAGAGAGAGAGAGAGAGAGAGAGAGAGGAGAGAGAGAGAGAGAGAGAGAGAGGGAGGGAGGGAGATAGAGAGAGACAGACATTATGGGAAAGGAGAAACGACAGGAATCAGGATGGAATGGGTCTGGTGAAATATTTTTAGAGATGTGGATTACTGCAAGAAATACGGCGTAGACAGCGTCTGAGAATGTGGGAAGTGATGGGTTTTCACTTACCAGCAGTGACATGAGGAGATGGATGGATGTATGTGCGTGTGTATGTGTGTGTGTGTGTATGTATGTGAATTTACGGGGATTGCACCACAGTTCTTGGGGTTGTATTTTGTAGCTTACGAATCAAGACAGAATCGTGTCGCTGTTTATTTTTCACTTAATTCCTCTTATTTATCTTATTTACAAAGGGTTTTCCTTTGTCAGACGACACTTTAGGTATTTGCGGATGGTTAGGAGGGTCAAGTTCATTTTAATTATATGAGTAGGTAGATTAAAAAAGACGAGAATGTATTGGATGTTCTCATTCTCCACCTCCCCTGATATATCTAGTATGTGGCAAATGGCCTTCTACACCCAAGATCTATCCTCCTTGATAGATCTAAATTGAAACTCCTGAGCTCTTGCTCCCAAGATCTATTCTTCCCTAGTAGATCTAGTAAGGAACTTCTGCTCCCTAGATCTATCTTTCCTGATAGATCTATTGTGGAACTTTTACCTTACTCTGAAGATCCTTCCCTGATAGATCTATCATGTGTCTCCTGCCTTCCAACTCCCAAGATCTATCATCCCCTGATAGATCTACTATGAAATTCTTGCCTTCCTACTCCCACGATATATCCTCTCCAGAGTGATCTAACAAGTGCCTCCTTCTTCCCTAATTCCAAGATCTACCCTCCCCTGATAGATCTAGTAAGACACTGCCCTCCACAACAACCATGTCGTCCTTGGCTGCATCTCTCACGACCTTCATTGGTTTACACAGCTGATTGACGTCCGTGTTTGGTCATCACTTCCTCGTATTTGATGTGTCCCCTCCCCCTCATTCCCTACCCTTCACCACGACCCAATTACAGTGGCTCCTCTCCTCCCTTCACCTTCATTTCCTTGCTGGCTTTAACCTTTAATGAAATACTCGGCGATATCCTTATTGCACTTACTGAAGTCTCCCAGCTTAGGCTGACAGTTTTCAACACCCTGGTTTAGCCCCATCTTGCCTGATGAAATATGGCAGAAAAAAACATGACTTTTTTTTTCTTCCCACTGTGTAACTGTCACATAGAAAGGGTCGCAGTACAGTGCTGATGCATCCAGTTTTGTTTATAAAAACATCACTTCCCCAAAGTTACGTCACCTTTCCCTCCCACCTGTTTTCTTACCCATTTTCACATGAAGTCTTTCCAGACGTGTTTGTCAAGAGTATCTGTCAAGAAGACACAGCCCCGTGAAGACTGACTGACACAGCCCCGTGAAGACTGAGTGACACAGCCCCGTGAAGACTGACTGACAGCCCTGTGAAGACTGACTGACACAGCCCCGTGAAGACTGACTGACACAGCCCCGTGAAGACTGACTGATGACACAGCCCCGTGAAGACTGACTGACACAGCCCCGTGAAGACTGACTGACACAGGCTAAACAGCCTTCACATCATTACTGATATGATATATCTTATGCCCAGAGGATAAATGGTGAGGAATCTAGCAAAGTGTGGACAAAAAATTGTAAATTTTAAAGGAAGCGATGTGTCTGGCGCAGCGCTGACACGGTGAACAGATTCACTTACAATTTTGGAAGAACCAGATGAATGTATGTTCGTTTTTATTCAGAGCAACAAATGTTGAACATGGCAAATGTAAGACTTGTGACTGGTAAAGACACATAAGCAGCATCTAGAAACTTTAGGACAACGTTTCACCTTTTGCCCAGACGAAACACTGTATTTAAGTTTTTTTTTTTTCCCCAAATGCAAAAGTGTGTGAAGATATTACAAACAAAAGAAGCAGGAGGAGCCTCTCCGTAGACTAGATTCCAAGTCATTAGCAAAGCGAAGCATGGTTCCTAGCACTGGCACCACTGAGTCCGACCAGTAAGGCAGCGGTCGCTCTGTCACGGCCGGCTTTCGCGGACTGTAGCGTCGTCGCGGGTTGGTACTTGCCGGCCGCGAAATCGCGGTGACAACCAATTAAACCCGCCATACACACACACACATATGCGAGATTTATCTCATCTCTGTCAGCCTCCAACGACGGTGATTGTCTCTGATCCTGAGAATTTCCTCAGTCAATGGGTCTTAAAATAAGAATGGTATACAGTAACGACAAGCCCGTGAATAAGACACACGTGGAACAGTTAGGAATCTTTATTCCGAAACGTCTCACCTACACAGTGGGCTTAATCAGTCGAACACAGAGGTGGCAGATGTGGAGATAGCAGTTGCAATTGCAAGGGAGAAGGCTAGATAATGGGAACAGTCCATCAACCTTGAAATAGAAGTTTGAAGTGGTCAGTCCCCCAGCCTGACGTTGAACACATTTCCAGGGACTGATCACCTCAAACCCCTTTTTCAGTGCTGATGGACTGATCACATTATTTTCCCTCCCTCCTATTTCCTGTGCTAAGGGTATGTTAAGGATCCTCCGCTTTTCAACATTTTTAAGTTGGTAGTAGTAGTAGCAGCAGCAGCAGCAACAACAACAGCAGCAGCAGTAGCAACAGCAGCAGCAACAACAGCAGCAGCAACAGCAGCAGCAGTAGCAACAACAGTAGCAGCAGCAGTAGCAACAACAGTAGCAGCAGTAGCAACAACTGTAGCAGCAGCAACAGCAGCAACAGCAGCAGCAGCCACAGGAGCAACAGCAGCAGCAGCAGCAACAGCAGCAGCAGCAGCAGCAACAGCAGCAGCAGCAGCAGCAACAGTAGTAGCAGCAACAACAACAGTAGCAGCAGCAGCAACAGCAACAACAACAGCAGCAGCAGCAGCAACAACAACAACAGCAGCAGCAGTAGCAACAGCAGCAGCAGCAGCAGCAACAGTGCAAGCAGCAGCAGCAGTAGCAACAACAGTAGCAGTAGCAGTAGCAACAACAGTAGCAGCAGTAGCAACAACAGCAGCAGCAGCAGCAACAGCAGCAGAAGCAACAGCAGCAACAGCAGCAGCAGCAGCAACAGCAGCAGCAGCAACAGCAGCAGGAGCAGCAGCAGCAACAACAGTAGCAACAGCAGCAACAGCAACAACAGTAGCAGCAGCAGAGCAGCAGCAGCAACAGTAGCAGCAGCAGCAGCAGTAGCAGCAGTAGCAGTAGTAGTAGTAGCAGCAACAGCAGCAGCAGCAGCAACAGCAGTAGCAGCAGCAGCAACAACAACAGTAGCAACAACAACAACAGCAGCAGCAGCAGCAAGCAGCAACAGCAGCAGAGCAACAGCGAGCAGCAGCAGCAGAGCAACAACGTAGCAGCAGCAGCAACAGAGCAGCAGAGCAGCAGTAACAGCAGTAGCAGCAGAGCAAGAGCAGCAGCAACAGCAGTAGCAGTAGTAGTAGCAGCAGCAGCAACAACAGCAGTAGCAGTAGTAGTAGCAACAGCAGCAACAGCAGCAGCAGCAGCAACAGCAGCAGCAGCAGCAACAGAGCAACAACAGTAGGCAGCAGCACAACAACAGGCAGCAGCAGCAACAGCAGTAGCAGCAGCAGCAAGCAGCAACGAGCAAAGTAGCAGCAGTAGCAGCAGAGCAAGCAGCAACAGCAGTAGCAGTAGAGCAGCAGCAGCAGCAACAGCAGCAGCAGCAGCAACAGCAACAGCGCAGCAGCAACAGCAGCACAGCAGCAACAACACGCAGCAACAACAACAACAGCAGAAGTAGAGTAGTAGCAGAAATAGCAGTAATAAGCAAGGCAGACAGAGGCTGGACTCAGCAAGCAGCAGGAGCGTAGATAGAGCAATGAGCACAAGGTTTAGGATTTGACGTGTAGTGGATGTAGAAGAGTAACACTTATGAAGGATAGTACTAATTTCAGGCTGACTTCCAGCAGCTGCGGACGGTATAGGACGATGGAGACAAATGGTTAGCATTTGAAGGACGTGGATGTTAATGTTGCAGTTTGTACTGTAGGTCAAGTCCGCCTGCAAGACAGTGATGGAGTGAATGGATGAAACTGTTTTTCTTTTTCGAGTGTCACCCTTGCACTTGGTGAAGTGAAAGTTCTTCGGTCATTGCTTGTAATAAGATAATATATAATAATAATAATAATAATAATAATAATAATAATAATAATAATAATAATAATAATAATAAAATCTTTATTTCTACAAGTACATGATTCAACCATTTGTATAATTCTACCTGATCTTTCAACCAAAATTTAATATTTATTCTAGGAAAGATAAGGCTAACTCATGTTTAATTACATTTACGTATAATTAACCACGTATAACGAAACAACATAAACGGACAGCTTACGTTGTCAGCTGGTAAACACCCACGCCAGGAGACGCTGGTTTCCTGACGGGCAAAACATAAACACCTAAGAGAATTGGTAATGCGAAAAATACTAACAAAATCCATAAATGGAATGTTGGTTGTGCGCCAAGACACACGCATGTGAAGTAATCCTGCGCATCTGTTGTGGGAGCTGGGAAAAACAGCTGTGGGAGCTGGGAAAAACAGCTGTGGGAGCTACACTCTGACCTGAGGGAGAGAAAATTTTTAGTAGTCAAGTTTTGGTTGGTTAGTTGGTTGTTGGGGTTTAAGGCCAGTCGACTACTCGAGGACCACTGTACCTTCAGTCAAGGATGCCTTGATCTAATGCTTTTAAAACTTAAAGTAAATTGGTGAAAACTGTAAAGAGTTTTAAAAAAAATCCTTTTTATACAGCGTAAAAAAAATTAGAACAAATTGAAGTTAATTTCGTCAAAAGAGTGTTAAAATTTGTAAAGGAAATTATTAAAACGTGTTCCTAGAATGTTGAAGGATGTCGTTAAACCAGGTTCATTTTTTCTTAAATTAGTGGTACGGCACATTAATGAAAAATTTATTGCTAGAACTTAAAAAATAAAACGCAGACATGCGCAAAATGAATGACAGACTTGTATATGATTCATGAAGGTCTGAAAATATTATTATTATTTTTATAATAATAATAACAATAATAATAATAATAATAATAATAATAATAATAATTATTATTATTATTATTATTATTATTATTATTATTATTATTATTATTATTATTATTATTATTATTATTATTATATTTTTACTCACTTTAAAAAGTTTAACAAAATGTAGGTAAGGTTGATTTCTTGGTGCCAATTGTGTGAACATCAAGGAGGTCTAAGTAGGTTAGAAGTTCTAAGTAATACGAGTTCTAAGTATATAAATTCTAACCATACCACGGGTGGGTTCGAACCCCACCCGTGGTATGGTTTGTTTGCAATCGTGTCATTACGATTTCGTGAGTTATATAAATTCTATGTAGTAAAGAAGTTCTAATTTCTAAGCAACATAGACTTCTTAGTGTAAAAGTTCTAATAGAGAAATTCTAAATAGCATAGAATTTTCCCGTATAGAAGTTCTAAGTAATGTTGAAGGATCATTATAAAAATTATTAATATATAGAAGGACGGGTGAGGGGCCATAAGGAATTTCGAAGAAATGTGACGATAAATTTATAATAGGAGAGAAATGCGAGTATCATCTCTGTTAGTGTAATTACACACACACACACACACAAACACACACACGACGTTTCAATCCCAGCCCACAAAGAAACAAACACGTAATATAATAAATAAAATTAGGTAACATAAAGAATAATAAATTTCTTTCCAAGTCATATTTACACATCATTCAGTCATAATTTTGATACAGATTCAGCTTGATGGAAATACATGTTCCAGAGATGAGCACTAATTATACAATGCCTGACTTGCTGCTTGAGTCAGTTATCTGAGGAGCAAAGATATTTATTTAACGTTGGATGCTGAGTTATCTTCAGTGATGAGATCTTACCAGAAGGTATTTACCAGAATCTTCTTTCCCACTGCTTCGTCTTTCCTCCTCACTTTTCCATTCCTCTTTCTCCTTCTCTTTTCTCTTTTTCCCTCTCTCTCTATTCCTACTCCCTTTCCCCCTCCCTCCCTTCCTCTACTCCTTTTCCTTCATTCATCCTTCTCCTTCTCCTCTCCCTCCTACCCTCTAATCTCCCTCCCTCTCTCACTCTCCCACCCATTTTTCTCTCTCTCTTTCCCCCTTTCTCCTCTTCTGGTTTTCCCACCTTCTCTCCTTCCTTAATCTTCCTTTTCTTCCTTCTAGTCCCCTTCTTCCTCTCTCCTACTCCATCTTCCTCACAACCCTCTCCACCTCTTCCTAGCCCCTCTCCCTCATTCAGAAAACATTCATTCATCTTCCTTCCTTCCAGTAATAATTTTTGTTTTTCCCACCAGCGACCAAGCAGTGGCAATCATGGAAGTGGAACTTTAGGTAGTCGGAGAGGAAAACAAATAATATGGGAGGGGTGGACACTGGAGAGTGAATTAGCTGAATTATGGGAAGGATTAGAGACAGGAAGATAAGGGGAATGGGAATGGAGGTGGTTACCTGGAGTATACCTGGAAAGGGTCAACGCTCCCCGCAGCCCGGTCTGTGACCAGGAGCTGGAAGGGCACGGGAATGGGGGACTGATGGGGAGAGAGAGGAGCCTGGAATTCTAATCGGGGTGGCAAGTTTGGATTGGGGAGCTGGAATGTTGAATTACGTTTTTGGCTATTGGTGAGGAAAGTTGTGAGAGCGAAATGAAGTGGAGGGAAGATCTTTCTCTCTTTCTCTCTCTCTCTCTCTCTCTCTCTCTCTCCCGTGCGTCTTTCTCTCTCTCCCCTGCAGTTTTCTCTCTCTCTTTCTCCCTCCCTCCTGCATCTTTCTCTCTGACAATGGGAATGGACACCGTGAGTGAGAGTAGAGTGGAGGACCAGTAATGTTTTGCACAGTTGAAGTGACACTCTGAAGACACGTTATTCACTTCATAGCTCAGCGCCATCTTGGGTACGCTTCCAGACTTCAGAATGCGACCCACAACATTCTAACAGCCGCGCACCTACTTACTACTGGGTGAATTGGAGTGACAGGTGTGAATAGACTTGTCCAAACATCTCGCCTTAGCTGGAAATCGAACTCGGGTTCTCTCTGTTGCGAGTCGAACAATATAACTGAGCTAAAGGCGTAATGCCGTCAGGAATGGGTATGGAGATGAATTGCAGAAGAAGAGTCTCCTCGTTACATCTTTTCGCTCACTGTAGAGCTTAGCCAATGTTAGATGAAAGTCTAGTTTCATCTGCATACTGTGTCATCATAATTAAACTTAAAATTTAATAATGACACGCAGAGGCAATGTTGTTTCATCATCATCTTCACGCCAGACATTATTGCTGACAGGTCATATTTAGGCAACAATCAAGGGAAATTCATGCCATTACGGGAGACAAAATGAACATGTCCAGATTTTTTGGGGGAGGGTAATACATTTCTAGATCACGAATCTTGATGATAAATAAGATTTTACAGATATACCTTAAATCTTTCAGTTAGAAAACAGGTTTTAGCAACATAGATTTATCCCCAGTAATACATGGCAGTTATCGACGAGATGCGACATAACGAATGTTCAATGGGTAGGATGAAGAGTAGCCTAGTGATATTACACACACACACACACACACACACACACACACACACAACACACACACACACACACACACACACACACACACACACACACACACACACACACACACACACACACACACACACACACACACACCACACACACACCATACACACACACCACACACACACAACACACACACACACACAGGAAGTGGAATAGTCTAGCAAAAGATATAGTGGAGTCAGGAACCATACATAGGTTTAAGACAAGGTATGATAAAGCTCTTCGCTGTCCAAGTAGCGGACAGCGAAGAGGCGGGGCCAGGAGCTGAGTCTCGACTCTTGCAATAACAATTAGGTGAGTACAATTAGGTGAGTACACACACACACATCTCCTGAGGCGCACATCAACCAAATAACTGCTACAACATACGGACGCCTGCCAAACCCAAGAACAGCATTCCGACATCTTAATAAGGAGTCATTCAGGACCCTGTACACTGTGTACGTTAGGCCCATACTGGAGTATGCAACGCCAGTTTGGAACCCTCACCTAGCCAAGCATGTAAGGAAACTAGAGAAAGTTCAAAGGTTTGCAACAAGACTAGTCCCGGAGCTAAGGGGTATGTCCTGCGAGGAGAGGTTACGAGAAATCGACCTGACGACACTGGAAGACAGGAGAGATAGAGGGGATATGATAACGACATATAAAATACTGAGAGGAATCGACAAGGTGGACAGAGACAGAATGTTCCAGAGATGGGACACAGCAAAAAGGGGTCACAGTTGGAAGTTGAAGACTCAGATGAATCACAGGGATGTTAGGAAGTATTTCTTCAGTCACAGAATTGTCAGGAAGTGGAATAGTCTGGGAAGTGATGTAGTGGAGGCAGGATCCATACATAGCTTTAAGGAGAGGTATGATAAAGCTCATGGAGCGGGTAGAGTGACCGAGTAGCGGCCAGTGAAGAGGCGGGGCCAGGAGCTATGAATCGACCCCTGCAACCACAACTAAGTAAGTACAACTAGGTGAGTACACAGCCCCGGTGGTCTAGTGGTAAAGCTCTCGCTTCACGCACGGAGGGCCCGGGTTCTATTCCCGACGGGGCGGAAACATTTCGAAGTGTTTCCTCACACATACATACAACAGGCCTAGTGTCTAATCGACATGTGCCTAGGACAAAATGGTAACTAACACACCATGACTCACGAAATCGTAATGACACGATTGAAACAAACCACATACCACGGGTGGGTTCGAACCCCGGTCAGAGAGTTCAGAACTCTAGACCGTCGCGTAAGTCCATGGGCCAGCTAGCTCAATAAGATTCATCCAACTAGGTATATTTCTACACCATAGGAAGGTTAGCATAGGCACCACTGTGTCCACAAATGCAAGTTTTACAGACGAATCTCCAGCAGCATGGCCGTGACGAATCTAGCTCAGTCCTTCAAAGCCGTCAACATGACTCACGAAATGTAATGACACGATTGCAACAAACCCATACCACGGTGGGGTTCGAACCCGCGGTCAGAGTCTCAGAACCTAACGTCGTAGCACTGGCAGAGTTCAAAAGATCCATCCAACAGGTATGGGTAGAAACATACCTAGCTGGATGAATCTTATAGAGCAGTGCCAGTGGCACGGACGTTGAAGTTGAGACTCTGACCGGGTTAGGAACCGCACCCGTGGTAAAGTGGGTTTGTTGCACGTGTCATTAGTTTCGTGAGTCAGTTGACTAAAGGACTTGAGCTAGAGTTCGTCACGGCCATGCTAGCTGGAGATTGTCGAAACTCTTGACACATGTGATCTAACTAGGTGAGAAAACCTAGTTGGATGAATCTTTTGAGCTAGCTGGCCAGTTTACCGACGGCTGGTCGAACTCTCTGACGGTTCAACTCAACACCTGGTATGTGGTCATGGTAACAACACCATATACACACATAGGCACCCAGAGATACCTTAACTCTTACGGAGACAAAACATAGGAACCATCAGGGTAAGGATTAGTAGAAATGCTAATAAAAAGAAAACAGTGGACTTTCTAGGAGATGAGAGGTTTAAAACGAGACGAGCCAAATGACTACATGTTAGTTAGAAAAAAAGACTGAGACTTACGGTAATAAACTTGGTAATTTAAAATCCTTCACTTGGAAGTTAAAGGCACAAATAAGATAGGGATGTTATCAAGAATTAATTCGACCTCATGCAAAGTGGTGAAGGCAGATTCCTCACACAGCTTTAAGAATAGGAATGACAGAAAATTTAAGGCTCACGGAAAATGAACTCAGCCAGTTAAGAGGCGGACCCCCGAGGTGACACTTAGCCTCTGCAGTTACAAACAGATTTGTATGAATAGGCGGGTAAATAGAAGGCCTATCTAAATTTCAAGTTAGATCAAGATTTTCCATTCATTATCCATCGTCTGAGACGATGATCCACTGCAATACACTCTTGAATGAAACAAACAAAAAAAGATAAGAAAACAAACAAGAAACACTCTTGTTACCTCCATATACTATACCTCCATATACTGTACCTCCATATACTGTACCTTTACCATACTGTACTTCCTACTGTACTGTCTTCCATACTGTATATACTGTACTTCCACATACTGTACTTCCGTATACTGTACCTCCATATACTGTACTTCCATATACTGTACCTCCATATACTGTACCTCCATATACTGTACCTCCATATACTGTACCTCCATATACTGTACCTCCATATATTGTACGCTGGGTTTACAAGCCACGTTCCGCGCTTCTGAGGCTCCTGACAAGGTCAGCCTATATATAGCGGAAGGATTACATTTGCATGGGGCGGATTCCATCAATTTGCCAGAGCGGACGCTATGAAATATTTTAACAGCATAAAACTGGACATCTCTTTCCTGGAGACTATTGACACTGGCTGTTTGAGGCGGAGAGAGAGTAAACCTTCATGAGAATGGCAGAAGACCTTTATTTACAAACTGATTTCAATTTTTCGAGGTTTAAAGAAAGAAAAACACACACACACACACAGCCCCGATGGTCTGGTGGCTAAAGCTCTCGCTTCACGCACGGAGGGCCCGGGTTCAATTCCCGGCGGGGCGGAAACATTTAGAAGTGTTTCCTTACACACACACACACACACACACACACACACACACACACACACACACACACACACACACATACAACAGGCCTAGTGTCTAATCGACATGTGCCTAGGACAAAATAGTAACTAACACACACACACACACACATACACACAAGCTGGAAGACCAAGCGTGTATAACAGGAAGGGCACTGGAATGGATCAGGGAATACCTCACAGGGAGGCAACAACGGGTCATGGTGCGCGATGAGGTATCACAGTGGGCGCCGGTGACGAGCGGTGTACCGCAGGGGTCAGTCCTAGGACCAGTGCTATTCTTGGTATATGTGAATGACATGACGGACGGGATAGACTCAGAAGTGTCTCTGTTCGCAGATGATGTGAAATTAATGAGGAAAATCAAATCGGATGAGGACCAAGCAGGACTTCAAACAGACCTGGACAAGCTTGACATCTGGTCTAGCAATTGGCTTCTCGAATTTAATCCCACCAAATGCAAAGTCATGAAGATCGGAGAAGGGCAGAGAAGACCGCTGACATAATACAGGCTAGGTGGACAAAGGCTACAAACCTCGTCAAAGGAGAAAGACCTTGGGGTGAGTATAACGCCAAGCACGTCTCCGGAAGCACACATCAACCAGATAACTGCGGCAGCATATGGGCGACTGGCAAACCTAAGATTAGCGTTCCGTTACCTTAACAAGGAATCGTTCAAGACACTGTACACCATGCACGTCAGGCCCATACTAGAGTATGCAGCACCAGTCTGGAACCCACACCTGGTCAAGCACGTCAATAAATTAGAGAAAGTGCAAAGGTTTGCGACAAGGTTAGTTCCACAACTCAGGGGACTGTCCTATGAAGAAAGGTTGAGGGAAATAGAACTAACAACACTGGAGGACAGAAAGGTTAGAGGAGACATGATAACGACATACAAAATACTGCGGGGAATCGACAAGGTAGATAGTGACAGGATGTTCCAGAGAGGGAACACAGAAACATGAGGGCACAATTGGAAGCTGAAGACTCAGATGAGTCAAAGGGATGTTAGGAAGCATTTCTTCAGCCACAGAGTAGTCAGGAAGTGGAATAGTATAGCAAACGATATAGGGAGTCAGGAACCATGCATAGTTTTATGACAAGGTATGATAAAGCTCATGGAGCAGGGAGAGAAGAGAAAAAGTAGCGGACAATGAATATGCGGGGCCAGGAGCTGAGTCTCGACCCCTGCAACCACAATTAGGTGAGTACACACACACACACACACACACACACGCCCTGATGGCATGGTGGCTAGCGCTCTTCCGCAGAGCGGGTTCATTCGTGGAAACATCGAAGTGTTTCGTTACACACACACACTACTACAGGCCTAGTGTCTAATCGACATGCCTAGGACAAAATGGTAACTAACACACACACACACACACTTATAAAAATACATACAAACTATGGTGACAGGTTGAAAATATTAAGGAAGCCCATACCGGGAGATAGGAGGAAGAGAGGAGACATGATAATTACCTATAACGTCTTGAAGAGACATGAAAGAGTAGATAAAGAAGATTTCTTAGTACCTGCATCAGGGATAACAAGAGACCACAGTTACAAATAGAGGAAAAAGTGGAGTGGAAAGGACAAGAAAACTTTTCTTCTCAAATAGAGTGACAGACCAGTGGAATGCATCACAGGAGAAATTAGTAAGTACTGCAGCCAAAGGTAAATTAAAAAAAAAGTTATATTATGAACAGAGTATTGAAGACAAGACACCAGCAGCCTAACTTTGCTACTGTAGCTATAAATAAGTAATCACAGTTGAGAGCAATGAAAAGAAATACGTCGGATAAACACAAATGATTATGGATGTAATAGACACTGAAAAAAGGCTTCAGCCGAACAGAACAAAAGAAGCGTGTATATGTGTGATATATATATATATATATATATATATATATATATATATATATATATATATATATACATATATATATATATATATATATATATACAGTGGTATCTCTACTTACGAGCTTAATTCGTTCCAGACGGCTATTCAAGTGCCGATACCGAAGGAATTTTTTCCCATAAGAAATAATGAAAATTAAGTTAATCCATTTCAGTCCCCCAAAATACACTTACAAAAGCACCTACAAAAATACACTTGCATAATTGTTCGAGTTGGGAGCATATATATATATATATATATATATATATATATATATATATATATATATATATATATATATATATATATATATATATATATATATATATATACATATATATATATATATATATATAAATATATATATATATATATATTATATATATATATATATATATATATATATATATATATATATATATATATATATATATGTGTGTGTGTGTGTAGTGTGTGTGTGTGTGAGTGTGTGTGTGTGTGTGTGTGTGTGTGTGTGTGTGTGTGTGTGTGTGTGTGTGTGTGTGTGTGTGTGTGTGTGTGTACATAAAAGTTCATACCGGCAGATCATATATAATAGAATAGAATAGAATACATAAAAGTAACACTGTATAGATAGTTTTCCAAAGAATTTACTTAATTAATGAATGTCTATGATAGGCGATGACAAAGCTATAACAATGAGAGAGAGAGAGAGAGAGAGAGAGAGAGAGAGAGAGAGAGAGAGAGAGAGAGAGAGAGAGAGGAAGGGTGGATACATAGCAATTTGATCCTTTACCAATTTCTCGTCAGTCTGCCTGTCATCCATCCATTAACCTAGAGAGAAAGAGAGCGTACGAAACAGATTGGAAACATGTGTTTTAGTGTTTTGTTCTCAGTCCTTTTGCTTTCATCTCACCCAAAAACTTATTTATATCTAATTATCTACATAGAGAGAGAGAGAGCCCCAATCACTAGCATCCAGCAATGCTCACAATCTCGCAAACCGCCCTAACGGGATCACCATCTATCACTGGTAGAATGACAAGCTAATAGCATAAGACTATACCTGTTTGTCGACGCTGGCTGACGTCTACATCCGTCACAGCGTTGGGCAACAGGGAAGTGCTGCGGATGTCAGAGACGAGTACAAGATCAGCAATTACAGAGACATAAGCCATCGGTATCAATTTGTCCTAGGGGGATCGAAGACCCTGGGATCGTGGGAAACAATGCCAAATGTTTTCTCGCAGAATTGGCTTCCAGACTCATTGACACCACCAGAAACCCAAGGGCGGTCACTTTCACGTTTTAGCGCCTCAGCATGGCCATCCATAGGGGAAATGCTTACTGTTTATTTGGTTCACGTCCACGTTCAGAGGAGCTGGAAGAAATTCGTAATCTTTGATATGTTGTACTTTTGTATTCATATATTTCCAAGCACTTTTGTGATTTCTCACATTATCAATAAATTGTAAAAATAATAAAATAGTAGGTGATTTTGGCTTAAATAAAAAAGCTCTTCTTGCCGAATAAGGCAAGCGAAAATTTGTGTATGCAATATTTTCGCAAAAATCATTCTGAACCTAACGAAGAAAAATATATTTCATTGTGATTGATTTAAATTATTGTAAACTTATCTAAAATATATTTAGTTGGATTAGGCTAAATTAAATTGCGCTTGTTATAATAAGGTTAGTTAAGTTTTCTAAGGTTGTTTTTGTACAAATTTATTAATTTTTACATTAACATAATTGAAAAAAAAAATATATCTTTAAACTTATAAGAGAAAATTTTAGAAAGGACTTAATTTTAAATTAAACCTTGCTAATTGACCAGTTTTACCTATTCAGCACTTAATTTTGTATATATATAAATTTAAATTTGTATTTTTCTAGGCAAACAAAAAGTCACGTCAAGCGGGTTAGTCCCAGAGTAAATAGCATTTTCTATTTTTATATTTAAATTTAGCTTTAATTAAATTTATATTTTTTCCCAAAGCTTAAAAATAGTCACAGTGTTTTTGTTAAAGGGAAAATAGCCTGGTAAAGACGCAATCTTGGTGAGGGAGGAGGAGATTAGATGACGGCCGGAAATGGTTGAAAAAGCCCCTTTATCCTCTTCACTTCCACCCAGAGATGCTGGGAGCAGCATCTTGACTGCTTCTGTACACTGACATCCGCGTCTCAACCGTAATTATGACTTGAGGGAAGGTGGTACTTGGAGGGGAGATGGGAGGATATTCTTGGAGGCTCATCCCTTCACTCTCCCCACAAGTACCTCCCAAAAAGTACTCCTCCACGTACCAATTTTCCCAAGTACCCCTTAAGAGAAGTGAGTGGAGGAGGAACTTTGAGGGGGGGAGGGTAGGATGTCCAGGAAGGAGGGAGGGGTACAGATTTTTATATATATGTATATGTATATATACACACACACACACATATATATATATATATATATATATATATATATATATATATATATATATATATATATATATATATATATATACATACATACATACATATATATATATATATATATATATATATATATATATATATATATATATATATATACATATATATATATATATATATATATATATATATATATATATATATATATATATATATATATATATATATATATATATATATATATATATATATATATATATATAATGCAAAACAACCACAGGGGAGTTGAATGATAGCTCTAGGCTTTTCGTGTTGAAATCAACACATCATACATCATAAGGAGCGAATTTGCTAAGATTACTTACTCATTTCTGCAACTTTGCAAACTCATGATGATGTGTTGATTGCAACACGAAAGGCCTATAGCTATCATTCAACTCCCCATGTGGCTGTTTTGCATCCTGTGGCGTTTGTTCGCTATTCTTGCATATTCATTTGTGTGTGTATATACATGTATATATATAAATATAGATATACATACATATAAAAAATATATATATATATATATATATATATATATATATATATATATATATATATATATATATATATATATATATAAATATATATACACTCGAAGTCATTCTGTCTCGTTCCATTCTCTCTACATGTCCGAACCACCTCAACAACCCCTCCACAGCTCTCTGGATAATAGTTTTGGTAATCCCGCACCTTCTCCTAATTTCCAAACTCCGAATTCTCTGCATTATATTCACACCACACATGACCTCAGACATGACATCTCCACTGCCTCCAGCCTTCTCGTTGCAACATTCATCACCCATGCTTCACACCCATATAAGAGTGTTGGTATAACTATACTCTCATATATTCCCCTCTTTACTTCCATAGACAAAGTTCTTTGTCTCATATAAAAGAGAGGAGCTTACGACGACGTTTCGGCCCGACTTGGACCATTTACAAAGTCACACTAACACACTAACACACACTGTGCGGGTTGTGTGTGTATTGTTCAAGTCACGGTATTGTGCCTTTTTTATTATTCTTTGTCTCCACAGACTTCGAGGTGCTCCACTCACCCTTTTCCCATCATCAATTATATGATTCACCTCATCCTTCATAGACCCATCTGCTGACATGTCCACTCCCAAATATCTGAATACATTCACCTCCTCCATACTCTCTCCCTCCAATCTGATATCCAATCTTTCGTCACTTAATCTTTATGTTATCCTCATAACCTTACTCTTTCCTATATTCACTTTCAATTTTCTTTTACACACCCTACCAAATTCATCCACCAACCTCTGCAACTTCTCTTCAGAATCTCACAAAAGCACAGTGTCATCAGCAAAAAGCAACTGTGACAACTCCCACTTTGTATTTTATTCTTCATCTTTTAACCCCACACCTCTTGCCAACACCCGCGCATTCACTTCTCTTACAACCCCATCTAAATATATTGAACAACCACGGTGACATCACACATCCTTGTCTAAGGCCCACTATTACTGGGAAATAGTCCCTCCCTCCTACACACTCTAACCTGAGCCTCACTATCAAAATAAAAACTCTTCACTGCTTTCAGTAACCTACCTCCTATTCCATACACCTGCAACATCTGCCACATTGCCCCCCTGTCTATCCTATCATACGCCTTTTCCAAATCCATAAATGACACAAAAACCTCTTTACCCTTATCCAAATACTGTTCACCTATATGTTTCACTGTAAACACTTGGTCTACACATCCCCTACCTTTCCTAAAGCCCCCTTGTTCATCTGCTATCCTGCTCTCTGTCTTACTCTTAATTCTTTCAATAATAACTCTACCATACACTTTACCAGGTACACTCAACAGACTTATTCCCCTATAATTTTTGCACTCTCTTTTGTCCCCTTTGCCTTTATACAAAGGAACAATACACGCTCTCTGCCAATCCCAAGGTACCTTACCCTCTTCCATACATTTATTAAATAATAGTACCAATCACTCCAAAACTATATCCATACCTGCTTTTAACATTTCTATCTTTATCCCATCAATCCCAGCTGCTTTACCCCCTTTCATTCTACCCACTGCCTCACGAACTTCCCCCACACTCACAACTGGCTCTTCCACACTCCTACAAGATGTTATTCCTCCTTGCCCTTTACACGAAATCACAGCTTCCCTGTCTTCATCAACATTTAACAACTTCTCAAAATATTCCCTCCATCTTCCCGATACCTCTAACTCTCCATTTAATAACTCTCCTCTCCTATTTTTAACTGTCAAATCCATTTGTTCCCTAGGCTTCCTCAACTTATTAATCTCATTCCAAAACTTTTTCTTATTTTCAACAAAATTTGTTAATAACATCTCACCCACTCTCTCATTTGCTCTCTTTTTACATTGCTTCACCACTCTCTTAACCTCTCTTTTTCTGTCCATATACTCTTCCCTCCTTGCATCATTTCTACTTTGTAAACACCTCTCATATGCTAACTTTTTCTCCCTTACTACTCTCTTTACATCATCATTCCACCAATCGCTCTTCTTCCCTCCCGCACCCACTCGCCTGTAACCACAAACCTCTGCTGAACACTCTAACACTACATTTTTAATTCTACCCCATACATCTTCGACCTCGTTGCCTACACTCTCACTAGCCCATCTATCCTCCAATAGTTGTTTATATCTTACCCTAACTGCCTCCTCTTTTAGTTTATAAACCTTCACCTCTCAGTGTTTGTGAATATTTCGCCTGCTCTTGCGAATTCCTAGCATATATATATATATATATATATATATATATATATATATATATATATATATATATATATATATATATATATATATATATATATATATATATATATATATAGTAGTTTGTTGGACTATGTATTGGTAGATAAAAGACTGTTCAGTAGACTTCAAGATGTACATGTTTATAGAGGGCCACAGATTTATCAGATCACTTTTTAGTTATAGCTACAGTGGGAGTAAAAGGTAGATGGGATACAAGGAAAATAGAAGCAGTAAGTAAGAGAGAGGTGAAGGTTTATAAACTAAAAGAGGAGGCAGTTAGGGTAAGATATAAACAACTATTGGAGGATAGATGGGCTAGTGAGAGTGTAGGCAATGGGGTCGAAGATGTATGGGGTAGATTTAAAAATGTAGTATTAGAGTGTTCAGCAGAAGTTTGTGGTTACAGGCGAGTGGGTGCGGGAGGGAAGAAGAGCGATTGGTGAAATGATGATGTAAAGAGAGTAGTAAGGGAGAAAAAGTTAGCATATGAGAGGTTTTTACAAAGTAGAAGTGATGCAAGGAGGGAAGAGTATATGGAGAGAAAAAGAGAGGTTAAGAGAGTGGTGAAGCAATGTAAAAAGAGAGCAAATGAGAGAGTGGGTGAGATGTTATCAACAAATTTTGTTGAAAATAAGAAAAAGTTTTGGAGTGAGATTAATAAGTTGAGGAAGCCTAGGGAACAAATGGATTTGACAGTTAAAAATAGGAGAGGTATCTGGAAGATGGAGGGAATATTTTGAGGAGTTGTTAAATGTTGATGAAGACAGGGAAGCTGTGATTTCGTGTATAGGGCAAGGAGGAATAACATCTTGTAGGAGTGTGGAAGAGACAGTTGTGAGTGTGGGGAAAGTTCGTGAGGCAGTGGGTAGAATGAAAGGGGGTAAGGCAGCTGGGATTGATGGGATAAAGATAGAAATGTTAAAAGCAGGTGGGGATATAATTTTGGAGTGGTTAGTGCTATTATTTAATAAATGTATGGAAGAGGGTAAGGTACCTAGGGATTGGCAGAGAGCGTGTATTGTTCCTTTGTATAAAGGCAAAGGAGACAAAAGAGAGTGCAAAAATTATAGGGGAATAAGTCTGTTGAGTGTACCTGGTAAAGTGTATGGTAGAGTTATTATTGAAAGAATTAAGAGTAAGACAGAAAGCAGGATAGCAGATGAACAAGGGGCTTTAGGAAACGTAGGGGTGTGTAGACCAAGTGTTTACAGTGAAACATATAGGTGAACAGTATTTGGATAAGGGTAAAGAGGTTTTTGTGGCATTTATGGATTTGGAAAAGGCATATGATAGGGTGGATAGGGGGGCAATGTGGCAGATGTTGCAGGTGTATGGAATAGGAGGTAGGTTACTGAAAGCAGTGAAGAGTTTTTTTGAGGATAGTGAGGCTCAAGTTAGAGTGTGTAGGAGGGAGGGGACTATTTCCCAGTAAAAGTGGGCCTTAGACAAGGATGTGTGATGTCACCGTGGTTGTTCAATATATTTATAGATGGGGTTGTAAGAGAAGTGAATGCGAGGGTCTTGGCAAGAGGTGTGGGGTTAAAAGATAAAGAATTAAATACAAAGTGGGAGTTGTCACAGTTGCTTTTTGCTGATGACACTGTGCTTTTGGGAGATTCTGAAGAGAAGTTGCAGAGGTTGGTGGATGAATTTGGTAGGGTGTGTAAAAGAAGAAAATTGAAAGTGAATATAGGAAAGAGTAAGGTGATGAGGATAACAAAAAGATTAGGTGACGAAAGATTGGATATCAGATTGGAGGGAGAGAGTATGGAGGAGGTGAATGTATTCAGATATTTGGGAGTGGACATGTCAGCAGATGGGTCTATGAAGGATGAGGTGAATCATAGAATTGATGAGGGAAAAAGGGTGAGTGGAGCACTTCGGAGTCTGTGGAGACAAAGAACTTTGTCCATGGAAGTAAAGAAGGGAATGTATGAGAGTATAGTTATACCAACACTCTTATATGGGTGTGAAGCATAGTTGATGAATGTTGAAACGAGGAGAAGGCTGGAGGCAGTGGAGATGTCATGTCTGAGGTCAATGTGTGGTGTGAATATAATGCAGAGAATTCGGAGTTTGGAAATTAGGAGGAGGTGCGGGATTACCAAAACTATTATCCAGAGAGCTGAGGAGGGGTTGTTGAGGTGGTTTGGACATGTAGAGAGAATGGAACGAGATAGAATAACTTCGAGAGTGTATAAATCTGTAGTGGAGGGAAGGCGGTGTAGGGGTCGGCCTAGGAAAGGTTGGAGGGTTGGGGTAAAGGAGGTTTTGTGTGCGAGGGGCTTGGACTTCCAGCAAGCATGTGTGAGCGTATTTGATAGGAGTGAATGGAGACAAATGGTTTTTAATACTTGACGTGCTGTTGGAGTGTGAGCAAAGTAACATTTATGAAGGGATTCAGGGAAACCGGCAGGCCGGACTTGAGTCCTGGAGATGGGAAGTACAGTGCCGGCACTCTGAAGGAGGGGTGTTAATGTTGCAGTTTTATAACTGTAGTGTAAAGCACCCCTCTGGCAAGACAGTGATGGAGTGAATGATGATGAAAGTTTTTCTTTTTCGGGCCACCCTGCCTTGGTGGGAATCGGCCGATGTGTTAATAAAAAAATATATATATATATATATATATATATATATATTGTGTGTGTGTGTGTGTGTGTGTGTGTGTGTGTGTGTGTGTGTGTGTGTGTGTGTGTGTGTGTGTGCGTGTTAATGATGTATCGGATTTCCGCATCCGCGGAACATCCGCACAATTTCTCACATCCCATCCTCATCCGCATTTTACTGTAAACAGATATCCGCATATGCATCCACATCCGAAATCCGCGGAATATCCGCACAATTTCTTACATCCGCATCAGCATCCGCGAAATAAGTAAGACATCAATCAGTATACATATCCGCATCCGCGGATATCTAAATTTTCACATTCGATACATCCCTAGTGTGTGTGTGTGTGTGTGTGTGCGTTGGAAGGTTGAGTAACAGGGCTCTGGAACTGGGGCTATACCCCCGCAACCTCAGTTGAGTGTATGCACAACACACGCAACACCAATGAATGGTGCAACCGTACCAGCATCCTGAAGAGAGGTACCGGCCCGGCTCAGTAGTGGGTCAGTACACTACTAGCTGTGGTGGAGGGAGGACGCGTCAGCCGCGGTGCTTCCCATCGCTCGAGCACGCACATCGAGCTCACTCGCTGCTGATCAACCACTCACCGTCTCTCGCCACGGCTGCTGAAGTCTCGTCACTCGGAGGGAAACACGAAGCTGTGAAGATGCGTTCTTTTCGTACTTGTGAAAGCTTTCGTTGGAGCAAGGACACTGTGAAAAGTAAGAGAAAAATTAGATTCTTGAATAATTCTCAGCATTTCAAGAGCGTTTTACAATGAAGACTGCGCAAAAAATAGCTGCGCTCCCTTCTTCCGGACCGATGAATCTCAGACGCGCATGACCCTTAAAGTTGGGTCTTTTCCCTCCAGCATCGCTATGACTTCCTCCACTTCCCTCCCTCTTCAGTTGCTAGCGATGACCACGTCCCCCGGGCCCTTCTTCTTGTGTGTGGTTGTGACCGTGTGTGTGGTGGACTGCGTCTTCTCCCACACCAGCGTGACGGAGGCAGGTACCAGTCACTGGATACCCAAGACGCAGAGTCCCTCTAGACCGTCCACCAGTACGGACTCCTCCATCACACAGGGAGAAGCCATGAACTCTCCTTATCCTGACCTCATGTTCACTGGTGGTCATATTGACGACCACCACAATTATGATCACACTCACCCTACAGAACCTGCCGTCGTCCCAGGGTTGGTTGTACCGTCAGGACGAGATAGTGTGACTGGAAGCGCTGATCATAACACACACCATAAATTATCTCCTAAACACATTTATGGAGAAATAACTGATGATCCATTGACTGTAAACACTAGTAAAGGAATCTCGGAGAGCAGCAATGCTGACGTTGAATTATTTCGTTACTTGGGTAAGAAAGTTTTGCCTCACCCTCCAGTAAATGTGAGAAATATGTCGAGAAACGAAACTGAAATACAAAACATATCTGAGACTGGAAACACAAACGGTAGCGCAGTAACAAGTGAATCCTTGGATGAAAGTGAGCGAGAAACTCAGAGAACTGGTGAAATACTACATCTGAGCCGTGAAATATTCAGAACAATTAATAAAAAACTTTATGCCAAAAACAGGAGCAATGGAGAGCAGACGGCCAATACTGAGGAGTACGCTAGAATGGCGCAAACATACTCTGAAACTGGCGACGGTATACATGCGGGCACGAACTTAATGCCTCATCTGCACGATGTTACGAGTGTTGGCAGTCCTTCGCCTCGTATTCCCGAGCATGCTAATGCACAGGTGGGTGATGGGATCTATGTGGATGGCGTAGCGGGCGTCGAGCAACATCTTCCGGATGGTTATTATGAACACAACCTCCAGTATAGTGACACTAACAGCTGGGACGCAAGTGATTACATTCAATACAGCGATTACAGTGCGTATGAAAACCATGGTGACCACGACTACGACAAGTCAAATCCATTACAAAGTAGTGACCATGACGCCAACTACAGTCACTATCTATCGGGTGACCCAGAGCGGTGGCTGGAGTTTGAGCAAGCCATTCCGTGTGAGCCGGAGAAGTGTCTGTGCGCTGTGTTTCACCTTCCCGATGATCTACTTGCTGGCGATTACTTGAGTGAAGGAAGATCCGTGCCTGGTGAATTTATTATCCAAGGGGATGAGGGTGTTGCTGACCATATTTACTATAATGATGACCTCTTACACGAGAGAAGCGGAAACCAAAGTCAGCAGAGTTTGGGTGAACTTGACCTGGAGTTGAGGGGGCCAGGTCAAGAGAGAGGTCACCCTCAATATGAAGTGTTGTGCAATGCCTCCTACATTGTGAGAAGTTTCGTGACCATCGTGCAAGACAGCTGCAAAATGTTGACCACAAGACTGTAAGTAACAACTCCTTACGGCCCTTTAAAAAGTCTGTCGAAAATTACCTAGAAATATATATATATATATATATATATATATATATATATATATATATATATATATATATATATATATATATATATATATATATATATATATATATATATATATATTACAAATAAAATAACGTATTGATCTTATAATTATATTAGTAATAATTTTTATTATGAATATTTATTCGTATAGTTGTAGTTACTTTTAGTATTATTATTAAAAAACATTTTAAGATATAATATGATTTATAATATAATTAAAAAATTCTGTCCTGTGATACATAATTAATAATCTCGTAATTACGACTTAACTGTTGATGCTTCCCAGGTCACTTGTTGATGCTTCCCAGGTCACTTGTTGATGTTTCCCAGGTCACTTGATGATGCTTCCCAGGTCACTTGTTGATATTTCCCAGGTCACTTGTTGATGCTTCCCAGTTCACTTGTTGATGTTTCCCAGGTCACTTGTTGATGCTTCCCAGGTCCCTTGTTGATACTTCCCAGGTCACTTGTTGATGCTTCCCAGGTCACTTGTTGATGTTTCCCAGGTCACTTGTTGATGTTTCCCTGGTCACTTGTTGATGTTTCCCAGGTCACTTGTTGATGCTTACCAGTTCACTTGTTGATGTTTCCCAGGTCACTTGTTGATGTTTCCCAGGTCACTTGTTGATGTTTCCCAAGTCACTTGTTGATGCTTCCCAGGTCACTTGTTGATACTTCCCAGGTCACTTGTTGATGATTCCCAGGTCACTTGTTGATGTTTCCACGTTACTTGTTGATGTTTCCCAGGTCACTTGTTGATGTTTCCCAGTTCACTTGTTGATGCTTCCCAGGTCACTTGTTGATGTTTCCCAGGTCACTTGTTGATGTTTCCCAGTTCACTCGTTGATGTTTCCCAGGTCACTCGTTGATGTTTCCCAGTTCCCTCGTTGATGTTTCCCAGTTCACTTGTTGATGCTTCCCAGTTCACTTGTTGATGTTTCCCAGTTCACTTGTTGATGTTTCCCAGTTCACTTGTTAATGTTTCCCAGTTCACTTGTTGATGTCTCCCAGTTCACTTGTTGATGTTTCCCAGTTTACTTGTTGATGTTTCCCAGTTCACTTGTTGATATGACCTCTTCATTTTATGCCCCCACTTCATTTGCTGGTGTCTCCACTTTATTTGCTAATGTCCACCTCATTTGTTGATGTCTCCATTTGGCTTGATGTCCCCACTTCATTTGTTGAAGTCCTCACTTCACTTGATTGCTTCTCTTTATTTGTCGATGTTCCCCCACTTCATTTTCAACGCTTTATTTGTTGATGTCCCTACTTGATGTTCCAACTTCACTTGTTCTCATTTTCACTTAATGATGTTCCCGGCTAACTGATGTCCCCGCTTCACCTGGTGATGTTTCCATTTGTTGATGTCCCAGATTCATGTATTGATGTCCCCGTATCGTTTGTCTTTCAACATATATCTAGATTGATGTCTGACGTTTTTCTTGGCCTTTGTTGAACATTGCATATGCTGAAATGGAACTCTGTACGTACTCAATAAATTGTATTGACTGAGTTGTCCTCGCCGAGTTGCCATTATTCATGAAAACTCTGAGTTTAAATGTATTGCAGAACGACAATTGATTTACTGGGCAATCATTACCAATAACACGTGGCCCAAATACAATTTTCTCACAGAAATGAACTTACCCTGACGTTTTCAAGCATTCGTTTTCAAGCGTTGCGATTTTGGCTTAAATAGCAACGCTCTTCTTGCCAAACAAGGCAATAATTTCGAAAAAATCATTCTGAACCTAACGAAAAAAATATATTTCATCGTGTTTATTTATTATTAAATTATTGTAAACTTACCTAAAATATATTTAGTTGGATTAGGCTAAATTTAATTGCGTTTGATATATGAGTTCTTGCTAATTGACGAGTTTTACCTGGGTTTTACGAGGGTCGAGGCTCAGCTGACCTCACCTCCTAGACTATACATGGAGTATACCTGGAGAGAGTTCCAGGGGTCAACGCCCCTGCGGCCCGGTCTGCAGTATTGTTTTCCAGCATTTTGAGTGTACTTGGTTTGCCTTTGCTATTTCCTCAATCAGGTCAGTCCACTTCTCAACCACTCCGAGATTAAAGTACTCCCTCCGTGTCATCGGCTTCCATCTGTGTTCCCATGTTCCTCTTCGTCTTGCCCCTCTTCTTCTTAATTCATTTTGTTTTAAATTTTGCATGTCGTAATCGTGTCTCCTCTATTCCTTTTCTGCTCCAAATTGGTCAGTTTTAGTTTCTTAAACCTCTCCTCACAGTGCATTCCTCTCAGCCCTGGGACTAGTCTGGACCTTCTCAATCTTCTGTCCGTGTCTAACTAGAGAAGGGTTTCATACCTAGGCCAGGAACTCATGACTAGTCTAACGCCCTACGCTGTCTCGCCTATAACGTTCTGAAGTATGATTTACGAAATCGTAATACACGATTGCAAAAAACCACGAAACGAGTGGCGTTGAAACCCATATCGAGTGAGTTTCATGACTCACTCGCCATGGGTTCTTACCCTGATTCTATTCTACTTCCTGAATGCTGTTCCGAGGTTTGCTAGTCTTACATGTGCTGCTGAATTCATATGATTGTTATATGTACCTTGACTTTCTTTATTGTTTGTAATTGACTGGTTTTTTTTTGCAGACAAATATGGTCATATATACGTACATAAAATGGGATCACAGGAAACAGGCGATATCTTATTATGCAATATAACTACGGTAAAAAATAGTAATAATCTATTTTATCTGTGGTTATACTGCATGTATGTATGTATATATGTATATATATATATAGGGGGTGGAAGGAGAAGAAAATATTCAAACAGCTCCGGGGAGAACCTCGAGTTTTCCCTGAGGTACGTTTATTGTCTTCTCTGAGGATGAGGGTCCCCAGTAAAGTTGAAGAGGTGGTACCTATATATATATATATATTCTTAAAAAAATGTATGCATGTATGTATGTATGTATATATGTATGTATGTATATATGTATGTATGTATATACATCTGTATGTTTGTATGTATACATGTATGTACTGTATGTACTATGTAATAACCCAGAGACAGAAACACAGGAAATGAAGTTGGTCTGCATAATACGACCCCAACTGATGTCCTCTTCAGCAGATACCCGCTGAAGACGACTTCAGTTAGGAGATGAAATTAACAGACCTCCATTATTTTCCGTGTTTGTGCCTCCATGTAGGTTATTAGCATTAACACACACACACACACACACACACGCTCTGTGTACCACAACCAACAATCTTCACATCTATCGAAACAGGGCGACTACCTTAAAACAGCAAATGTAATCCCAATTTTTAAAAAAGAGGACAGACACGCAGTATTAAACTACAGACCAGTGTCACTGACATGTATTGTATGCAAAGTCATGGTGAAGGTTGTCAGGAGGAGAGCGGTCGAGCACCTAGAAAGGAATGAGCTTATAAACGACAACCAACACGGAATCAGAAAAGGGAAATCCTGTGTCACAAACCTACTACAGTTCTATGACAGGATGACAGCAGTAAGACAAGAGAGAGAGAGAGGGGTGGGTAGATTGCGTTTTCTTGGATTATAAGAAGGCTTTTGACACGGTTCCACCAGGCAGGCATAACAGGAAAGGCACTGTAATAGATCAGAGAATACCTGAAGGGAAGGCATCAGCGAGTCATGGTATGTGATCAGGTGTCAGAGTGGGCGCTTGTGACGAGCGGGGTTCCACAGGGTTCAGTCCTAGGACCGGTGATGTTCCTGGTATATGTGAATGACATGACGGAAGGAATAGACTCAGAAGTGTTCCTGTTTGTAGACGATGAGAAGTTAATGATTGAAATTCAGTCAGAGAAGGATATGCTGCAGCATATGGGCGACTAGCGAACCTAAGATTACGTCAGGTCCATATTGGAGTATGCAGCTCCAGTTTGGATCCTTTACCTGGCCAGGCACGTCAGATAGCTAGAGAAAGTGCAAAAATTTGCAACGAGACTAGTCCCGGAACTAAGGAGCATGTCCTACGGGGGACATGATAACGACATATAAAATACTTATAGGAATCGACAAGGTGGACAGAGACAGGATGCTCCAGAGATGGGACACAGCAACAAGGGGTCACAATTTTATGTTGAAGACTCAGATGAGTTACAGGGATGCTAGGAAGTATTTCATCAACCATAGAGTTGTCAGGAAGTGGAATAGTCTATAAAGTGAGGTAGTGGAGGCAGGTACCATACATAGCTTTAAGAAGAAGTATGATAAACCTCATGGGGCAAGGAGAGAGTGACCTAGTAGCGACCTCTGAAGAAGCGGGGCCAGGAGCTATGATTCGATCCCTGCAGCACAACTAGGTGAGTACACACACAGACACACACACACACACACCGCCAAATGCAAAGTCATGAAGATCTGAGAAGGGCAAAGAAATGCCCCGGCATGATAGTGGTTCACTTTGTACTTAGCAAAACAAAATTGTAATTACACATTGTAACCTTTACAAAGAATTTTTTTTTATCTAATCTTAACTTAAGAAGACCGCAGAGAAAGTATAGGCTAGGTGGCCAAAGACTGCAAACCTCACTCAAGGAAAAGGATCTTGGGGTGAGTATAATACCGAGCACATCTCCTGAGGCACACATCAACCAGATAACTGCTGCAGCATACGGGCGCCTGGCAAACCTGAGAATAGCGTTCCGATACCTCAGTAAGGAATCGTTTAAGACTCTGTATACCATATACGTCAGGCCCATACTGGAGTATGCAGCACCAGTTTCGAACCCACACCTGGTCAAGCACGTCAAAAAATAGATAAAGTGCAAAGGTTTGCAAGAAGATTAGTTCCAGAGCTAAAGGGATTGTCCTACGAAGAAAGGTTAAGGAAAATCAGCCTGACGACACTGGAGGACAGGAGGGTTAGAGAACACATGATGACGACATACAAAATACTGCGAGGAATTGACAAGGTGGACAGAGACAGGATGTTCCAGAGAGGGGACACAGAAACAAGGGGTCACAATTTAAAGTTGAAGACTCAGATGAGTCAAAGGATGTTAGGAAGTATTTCTTAAGTCATAGAGTTGTCAGGAAGTGGAATAGTCTGGCAAGTGACGTAGTGGAGGCAGGAACTATACATAGTTTTAAGACGAGGTATGATAAAGCTCATGGAGCAGGGAGAGAGAGGACCTAGTAGCGATCAGTAAAGACACGGGGCCAGGAGCTATGACTAGACCTCCTGCAACCACAAATAGGTGAGTACACACACACACACTCACACTCACACACACACACACACACACACACACACACACACACACACACACACACTTCCATTGAAACTGGGCAACTACCTGAGGCGTGGAAGATGGCAAATGTAGTCCCAATTTTTAAGAAAGGAGACAGACACGAGGCATTAAACTACAGACCCGTGTCACTGACGTGTATAGTATGCAAAGTCATGGAGAAGATCATCAGGAGGAGAGTAGTGGAGCACCTAGAAAGACACAAGCTTATAAACGACAACCAGCACGGTTTCAGGGGAAAGGGAAAAACCTGTGTCACAAACCTACTGGAGTTTTATGACAAGGTAACAGAAGTAAGACACGAGAGAGAGGGGTGGATAGACTGCATTTTCTTGGACTGCAAGAAGGCGTTCGACACAGTTCCTCACAAGAGGTTAATGCAAAAGCTAGAGGATCAGACACACGTAACAGGACAGGCACTGCAATGGATCAGAGAATATCTGACAGGGAGGCAACAACGAGTCATGGTACGTGACGAGGTGTCAGAGTGGGCACCTGTGACGAGTGGAGTTCCACAAGGGTCAGTCCTAGGACCTGTACTGTTTTTGGTATATGTGAATGACATAACGGAAGGGATAGACTCAGAAGTGTCCCTGTTTGCAGATGATGTGAAGTTAATGAGAAGAATTAAATCAGTTGAGGATCAGGCAGGACTACAAAGAGACCTAGACAGGCTACAAGCCTGGTCCAGTAAATGGCTCCTTGAATTTAACCCTGACAAATGTAAAGTCATGAAGATCGGGGAAGGGCAAAGAAGACCGCAGACAGAGTATAATCTAGGTGGCCAAAGTCTGCAAACCTCACTCAAGGAAAAAGATCTTGGGGTGAGTATAATACCGAGCACATCTCCTGAAGCACACATCAATCAGATAACTGCTGCAGCATACGGGCGGCTGGCAAACCTAAGAATAGCGTTCCAATACCTCACTAAGGAATCGTTCAAGACTCTGTACAACATATACGTCAGGCTCATACTGGAGTATGCAGCACCAGTTTGGAACCCACACCTGGTCAAGCACGTCGGGAAATTAGAGAAAGTGCAAAGGTTTGCAACAAGACTAGTTCCAGAGCTAAGGGATTGTCCTACGAAGAAAGGTTAAGGGAAATCGGCCTGACGACACTAGAGGACAGGAGGGTTAGGGGAGACATGATAACGACATATAAAATACTGCGAGGAATAGATAAGGTGGACAGAGACAAGATGTTCCAGAGAGGGGACACAGAAACAAGGGGTCACAATTGGAAGTTGAAGACTCCTATGAGTCAAAGGGATGTTAGGAAGTATTTCTTCAGTCATAGAGTTGTCAGGAAGTGGAATAGCCTAGAAAGTGACGTAGTGGAGGCAGGAACCATACATAGTTTTAAGACGAGGTTTGATAAAGCTCATGGAGCAGGGAAAGAGAGGACCTAGTAGCAATCAGTGAAGAGGCGGGGCTAGGAGCTATGACTCGACCCCTGCAACCACAAATAGGTGAGTACAAATAGGTGAGTACACACACACACACACACACACACACACACACACACACACACACACACACACACACACACACACACACACACACACACACACACACACACACGCACACACACACATACATTGTTTTTCGATATCTATTTTGCATATATGTATTTATAATAGTTACCGGTTGTCAAACGTACTTGTTTATAGACTCTTGACCTGTTGTGTATGTGGTGTGTGGGTGTGCATGTGTGTGTGTGTGTGTGTGTACTCACCTATATGTGGTTGCAGGGGTCGATTCACAGCTGCTGGCTCCGCCTCTTCACTGGTCGCTACTAGGTCCACTCTATCTCTCTGCTATAAAACCCTTGTTGTGCCTCTCCACTACATCACTCTCAAAATTGTTCCTCTTCCTGACAACTCTAGTGCTGAAGAAGTACTTCCTGACATCCCCGTGACTCATCTGAGTTTTCAATTTCCAGTTGTTCCCACTTATTCCTGTGTCCCATCTCTGAAACATTCTGTCCCTGTCCACCCTGTCAATTTCTCTCTGTATTTTATACGTCGTAATCATGTTTCCCCTATCCCATCTTTCCTCCAATGTGTGTGTATGTGTGTGTGTATTTTCGAGGCTGAAGTCTATCTCTACCCCTTGTGACTGTCCTCATTTTCTTGTGTTGCATAACCTTTCCAATCCGTCTAAGATTTCAGCTTCTAGTATAGCATTGCCTATCTTGGTATTCTTCTTTACTTCAAGTTAGAAAAACAATATAAACAGTATTTTCTCGCCTCTATATGACTCGCTCGTTGCGTAACTGCAAAGAATAATGGAGCATCTCAGAGATATGAGCGAGTTAGTGCCTCTCCAGAGCTCTTCTCTGGAACAAGCAGTGATGCACACTAACACCGTGCGCTCTGCGCCTGCCAGCCTTGCAAGGCTTGCAATGTGTATTCTCTCACTCATATCAACAATTCTGAATCTACTTTTCGTTTGTCAGAATTACCATTAACTTTACTTTTCTTCAGGATTGAAAGTTAAAGAA
>WNWK01001838.1:25000-37500 GCA_009830355.1 Cherax destructor | reverse complement strand
GCAATGACTGGTGCCAGTGGAGAGGTTCAACCAATGACTGGTGCCAGTGGAGAGGTTCAACCAATGATTGGTGCCAGTGGAGAGGTTCAACCAATGACTGGTGCCAGTGGAGAGGTTCAACCAATGATTGGTGCCAGTGGAGAGGTTCAACCAATGACTGGTGCCAGTGGAGAGGTTCAACCAATGACTGGTGTCACAGTGGAAAGATTCAACCAATGACTGGTGCCAGTGGAGAGGTTCAACCAATGACTGGTGCCAGTGGAGAGGTTCAACCATTGACTGGTGTCAGTGGAGAGGTTCAACCGATGACTGGTGCCAGTGGAGAGGTTCAACCAACGACTGGTGTCACATAGTGGAGAGGTTCAACCAATGACTGGTGCCAGTGGAGAGGTTCAACCAATGACTGGTGCCAGTGGAGAGGTTCAACCTGTGACTGGTGCCAGTGGAGAGGTTCAACCTGTGACTGGTGCCAGTGGATAGGTTCAACCAGTGACTGGTGCCAGTGGAGAGGTTCAACCAGTGACTGGTGCCAGTGGAGAGGTTCAACCAGTGACTGGTGCCAGTGGAGAGGTTCAACCAGTGACTGGTGCCAGTGGAGAGGTTCAACCAGTGACTGGTGCCAGTGGAGAGGTTCCATGACAGTTCAGCTACAGAGTGACATTTCTTAAAGCATATCATGTCACACAGTGGCTTGCAATACTGACAAACTCTTTAGTTTTCTTAAAATTGACCCTATTTGCTCGTGGTCTCTCTCTCTCTCTCTCTCTCTCTCTCTCTCTCTCTCTCTCTCTCTCTCTCTCTCTCTCTCTCTCTCTCTCTCTCTCTCTCTCTCTCTCTCCTTTCTCTCTCTCTCTCCTCTCGTCTCCTCCCTCGTCTCCTCCTCTGTCTCCTCTCTGTCTCCCTCCCTCTGTCTCCTCCTCTGTCTCCTCCCTCGTCTCCCTCCCGTCTCCTCCTCGTCTCCCTCCCTCTGTCTCCCTACCTTTCTTTGCTGCCCTCCATTTATTCCAATCGTCTAGTCACATTTCAGTTCCTTCTCTGGTAATTAATGCCAATTTCTCTCGACTTATTCTCTCCCTTTCTTCAAAAGTGAAAGAGAAAGAGGAGATTCAAGGAAAAGCAATAGCATTTACCTTCTAAATTACTTAAAAGGATCTTTCATCTTTAAATGTAGAGAAAGAGAGACAGACAGACAGACAGATTCCTGACATTCGAGATAAGTAAATTAATTCCCTGGATTCCTTTTGCCAAAGGAGATTCGGGGAACTTTTTTGAATACACCAAATGACACTTAGAAGTTGCTGAGGAAGTTGCCGTGTTGTTATTAGCATGGATGTGGGTGGCGCATATGACGCAGTAGGCAGCTGAGGCAAGGTCAGTCCCGGGTACACAAACACAGGCTGAGTACAGGGAGTACATAGTTAAGCGAGAAGAGAAGCGCAGAGACCTTTGTGTATACTCGGATATTTTACCAGACTGTATTTAAAAATAACGTGTCTACATTAATCTTAATACTACTACTGTTACTACTACTACTACTACTACTACTACTACTACTACTCCTACTACTACTACTTCTATCCCTTAGAATAAATTTTAAAGTAATAATTCCGAGAGGTATTAGTTATCTGATAGATAGTAAAATATTCAGGGAGGTCTTACCGAGGTCTTACCGAGGTCTTACCGAGGTCTTACCGAGGTCTTACCGAGGTCTTACCGACCTCTCGTGCTAGTGAGGAACACAAGTTTGTTACACTTGTTTTGCACTCTGACAGTCTTGCAAGTCTTTCCTTTCTGCCTCATGAATATGCAAGAAGCCAGGTAAATATTAATTATTTCTACAGGCATACAGTATACACTTAACTTCTCTGCGTTTACTCTTAAATAGTTCTCCATCAAGTTATGTTGTTCTTAATGCTTTTATGTAGTTCTTAATGCTGTTATGTAGTTCTTAATGCTGTTATGTAGTTCTTAATGCTGTTATATAGTTCTTAATCCCCATATATGGTCAGCTGTGGTTTTAGGAATGCAAAGCTGGAGTGTTCAGCAGAGTGCTCTGAGTGCTAATTTTATTACATTTATCTAAAGCGCTAAACTTATGTGGGTCATTCAGCAATGGAAGTGGTGGAGGCTCGATCCTCCGTGCCCGTTCAGGGCAGGAGAAATATCAGAGCTGGAACAAATCCAGAGATCGTTTACGGCTCACATTGAGCCATTGAAACATCTAAATTATTGAGAACGCCTTCAAGTCTTGAACATGTACTCATTGGAGCGGAGGAGAGAGAGATACATGATAATATATACATGGAAAGTACTCGAGGGCCTGGTCCCAAATCTGCACACTGCCATAACAACATACTGGAGTGAGAGATATGGAAGAAAGTGTAAAATAAACCCAGTGAGGAGCAGGGGTGCGGTGGGGACAATACGGGAGCACTGTATTAACATCCGGGGTCCCAGACTATTCAACATCTTACCAGAAGATATCCGAAACATCGCTGGAACCAGTGTAGAAGCCTTCAAGAGGAAACTGGACAAGTATCTTCATCGGGTGCCAGATCAACCAGGCTGTGATGGATATGTGGGGCAGCGGGCCTCCAGCAGCAACAGCCTGGTTGACCAGGCAAGCACCAGACGAGCCTGGCCCATGGCCGGGCTCAGAGAGTAGATACTCTCGAAATTCTTCAAAGGTATATCAAAGGTATCAAAGGAGTCGTACATACTACCTAACTGTATTCACCTAGGTTTGTGGTTACAGAAGGGTAGTGCAGGAGGGAAGTATATACTCATACCGTAAAGGAAAAAATGTTAGTATTTGAAACAATTTGACTATATATTGTATAGGAAACGGATTATATGGAGAAAAGAAGGAATTTTTTTAGTGAGAGAGTTCAACAAAATAAAATGAAAGAATAGTCGAGAACAAAAAACAGTTTTGTAGAGAGATCAATAAGTGAATCCGTTAGCTAAATGGGAAGTTCTAAGAGACTTAATAAAGAGCTAGATGTATTAGAAAGATGTATAAATATCTTAAAATGTTGCTGAAAGGGATGCAGCTGAAGGGATATTGATTCAAGGACTTCGAGCGATATCTCCCTTCCCTCCATCGTCCTTGGATCAAACCTGACTGCTTCCCATTCTCTATGACCTGAGCTAATACTGAATGCTGACAATATGAAATGCAGAAATTTTATGAATGAGGCAGTGAGACTAAAAAAGATGAAAAAAAAACATAAGAAAGGAGGAACACTGCAGCAGGCCTATTGATCCGTACTAGGCACGTTCTCCTCAATCCATAACCCACTAACAAAAATATTTGCCCAACCCATTTTTAATACTACCCAAGGAATAAACTTTGATGACACTGTTAACTTATGTGAAAGTCTCACACAAATCCAACCCCTCTCACTCATCTAAGTATCTAACCTATAAAGCTACCCAAGGTTGGTAGAATGACCGGCAACGGGGATGGACGGGATCAACACTAAAATGCTGAAAGCACGAGTGTCTGTACGCAGCTTAGGAATAGTTGGTACATCTGCTGAATATTGGTATAAAGATGGGAAGGCACCTAAGAATTGGCAGAGCGCATGCATAATTGTATTGCATAAGTGGCAAGGGGACAAAAGAGAGCACACATATCATAGGGAAATAATACTACTAAGTCCACTAGATAGTGGGAACTAATGAATTGCAACAGAACACATGTTAGTGGAAAATATAGGGAAAACGACCGAGAAAGAATAAAGACAATTTATGATAGGAAAAGGTGCGTAGTAAATGTTTGCTTTGAAGCATTAAGTAATATAGTTAGTTAGCTGTTTGTTTCATTTATAGTTTTGGTGCTGCAAATGTATGAAATAAGAGACGGTTAAAAACTGTAAACACCTTTTATGTGGAGAGTGAGGCTCAAATTATAGATAGAGGGGAAATATTTTCCATTAAAAATGGGTCTTGGATAAGGTGTGATGTCATTTAGTTTACTTAGTGCGTTTATAGATGGGGTTGTAAAAGAACTGAGTGATAGGGGAAAGTGTGGTCATAAAATATGATAGACATGTTATAAACTTAAAGTTATCACAGTTGTTATTTATTGGTAGCAGAGTAACTTAGGGAGAGTCAAAAGTCGCAGAAGTTGGTAGACGTTGTTGTTGAACACAGAAAATGACGTAGTTAAAACAAATCGATATTTATGGAATGGAATACTTGGAGGTCATACTGAAAGGAAGGAAAATATACCACGGGTGGGGTTCGAACCCGCGGTCAGAGAGTCTCAAAACTCCAGACCGTCGCGTAAGCCACTAGTTGGATGAATCTTATTGAAGCTAGCTGGCCCAGTGGCTTACGCGACGGTCTGGTGTTTTGAGACTCTCTGACCGCGGGTTCGAACCCCACCGGTGGTATGGTTTGTTTACAATCGTGACATTACGATTTCGTGAGTCACGTAGTGAAAGGAAGGAGCACGGAAGAAGTGAAGGAATTAAAATGTTTGAGGGTGGATGTTTCGGCAGGAAGATCTGTGAAAAACAATGTGAATGACAGAATATATATGAAAAATAGAAGGAGTATTTAAAGTGGCAAGAGAGCAGTTTGATAAAGGAGGCAAAATTAGGAATGTATCAGAGTAATGTGGCGCCAGCCACATTACTCTGATACACTCTGATACACTGATAGACTTTGATACACTGATACACTCTGATACACTGATACACTCTAATACACTCTGATACACTGATACACTCTGCTGGATGCACTCTAAATATCGTGTTTAAGATCAATGCATCGGCTATGAAAGGCATAAATCAACGAGGGGATCGGAAGTTTAGGAATGGTTTAGGTAAAAAAAAAAAAAGAAGAAGGAAGAGAGGTTGATCAAAGGAGGCGTAGAAGACATCCAAAGAAGGTATAAAGGGTGGATATGAACTAGGTATTGAAGGGTAAGGGCGAGTGTGGATGGTGGTAAGTAGTTCTAGGTATTTAACCTTGTGAATGTTAGCAGGGAAAGTCCAAGTAAGAGATTCAGGAAAACTTGTTATTTGAATTTGCGTCTCGGAGGAGAGGAGTACAGCGTCTGCGTCATGTCAGGACATATGTTGCAATGTGATCAATGATGGGACAGTGATCAATAAGCACTTCTAGAAAAAAAAATCGCCATTAAACGAGTGATGTTGAAGGATTTTTTTTTCTTTGGGTCAACCTACGTTGGTGGGAAAATAACGAGGCTTTTTTTTTTTAAATTACTAATTCAAATGATGCTACACTTACACAACCTAGTGTTGTGAGTGTAACCGAGGAAGTACTTGCCTACACGTGCCATCATCCACTTTCCCGTGTCGTGCAAATTTCTGGCGTTTTTCAGATCGATGCCTACAATAACTCTTCTTGCCTCATTGTACAAAGTATATTTTGTATGTTTAAAGTTTGGATGAGAGAACCTCACAGTTAATGATTTCTTAGGAAGAAAAAAAAGAATTTCCTTCAGCGACTTTCACGTGAGTGTTGATTTCATCATCATCATCATCATCATCATCATTATCATCATCATCATCATAATAATAATAATAATAATAATAATAATAATAATAATAATAATAATAATAATAATAATAATAATAACAATTATGGTAATAATATTTTTTTTTATTAACACATCGGCCGATTCCCACCAAGGCAGGGTGGCCCGAAAAAGAAAAACTTTCATCATCATTCACTCCATCACTGTCTTGCCAGAAGGGTGCTTTACACTACAGTTATAAAACTGCAACATTAACACCCCTCCTTCAGAGTGCCGGCACTGTACTTCCCATCTCCAGAACTCAAGTCCGGCCTGCCGGTTTCCCTGAATCCCTTCATAAATGTTACTTTGCTCACACTCCAACAGCACGTCAAGTATTAAAACCATATGCCTCCATTCACGCCTATCAAATACGCTCACACATGCTTGCTGGAAGTCCAAGCCCCTCGCACACAAAACTTCCTTTACCCCTCCCTCCAACCTTTCCTAGGCCGACCCCTACCCCGCCTTCCCTCCACTACAGATTTATACACTCTCGAAGTCACTCTGTCTCGTTCCATTCTCTCTACATGTCCAAACCACCTCAACAACCCCTCCTCAGCTCTCTGGACAATCGTTTTGGTAATCCCGCACCTCCTCCTAATTTCCAAACTCCTAATTCTCTGCATTATATTCACACCACACATTGACCTCAGACATGACATCTCCACTGCCTCCAGCCTTCTCCTCGTTGCAACATTCATCACCCATGCTTCACACCCATATAAGAGCGTTGGTATAACTATACTCTCATACATTCCCTCTTTACTTCCATGGACAAGGTTCTTTGTCTCCACAGACTCCGAAGTGCTCCACTCACCCTTTTCCCTCATCAATTCTATGATTCACCTCATCCTTCATAGATCCATCCGCCGACATGTCCACTCCCAAATATCTGAATACATTCACCTCCTCCATACTCTCTCCCTCCAATCTGATATCCAATCTTTCGTCACCTATTCTTTTGTTATCCTCATCACCTTACTCTTTCCTATATTCACTTTCAATTTTCTTCTTTTACACACCCTACCAAATTCATCCACCAACCTCTGCAGCTTCTCTTCAGAATCTCCCAAAAGCACAGTGTCATCAGCAAAAAGCAACTGTGACAACTCCCACTTTGTATTTGCTTCTTTATCTTTTAGCCCAACACCTCTTGCCAAGACCCTCGCATTCACTTCTCTTACAACCCCATCTATAAATATATTGAACAACCACGGTGACATCACACATCCTTGTCTAAGGCCCACTTTTACTGGGAAATAGTCCCCTTCCCTCCTACACACTCTAACCTGAGCCTCACTATCCTCATAAAAACTCTTCACTGCTTTCAGTAACCTTCCTCCTATTCCATACACCTGCAACATCTGCCACATTGCCCCCTATCTACCCTATCATACGCCTTTTCCAAATCCATAAATGCCACAAAAACATCTTTACCCTTATCCAAATACTGTTCACCTATATGTTTCACTGTAAACACTTGGTCTACACACCCCTACCTTTCCTAAAGCCCCTTGTTCATCTGCTATCCTGCTTTCTGTTTTACTCTTAATTCTTTTAATAATAACTCTACCATACACTTTACCTGGTACACTCAACAGACTTATTCCCCTATAATTTTTGCACTCTCTTTTGTCCCCTTTGCCTTTATACAAAGGAACAATACACGCTCTCTGCCAATCCCTAGGTACCTTACCCTCTTCCATACATTTATTAAATAATAGCACCAACCACTCCAAAATTATATCCCCACCTGCTTTTAACATTTCTATCTTTATCCCATCAATCCCAGCTGCCTTACCCCTTTCATTCTACCCACTGCCTCACGAACTTCCCCTACACCCACAACTGGCTCTTCCACACTCCTACAAGATGTTATTCCTCCTTGCCCTACACACGAAATCACAGCTTCCCTGTCTTCATCAACATTTAACAAATCCTCAAAATATTCTCTCCATCTTCCCGATACCTCTAACTCTCCATTTAATAACTCTCCTCTCCTATTTTTAACTGTCAAATCCATTTGTTCTCTAGGCTTCCTCAACTTATTAATCTCATTCCAAAACTTTTCTTATTTTCAACAAAATTTGCTGATAACATCTCACCCACTCTCTCATCTGCTCTCTTTTACATTGCTTCACCACTCTTTTAACCTCTCTTTTTCTCTCCATATACTCTTCCCTCCTTGCATCACTTCTACTTTGTAAAAACCTCTCATATGCTAACTTTTTCTCTCTTACTACTCTCTTTACATCATCATTCCACCAATCGCTCCTCTTCCCTCCCGCACCCACTCGCCTGTAACCACAAACTTCTGCTGAACACTCTAACACTACATTTTTAAATCTACCCCATACATTTTCGACCCCATTGCCTACACTCTCACTAGCCCATCTATCCTCCAATAGTTGTTTATATCTTACCCTAACTGCCTCCTCTTTTAGTTTATAAACCTTCACCTCTCTTTTACTTACTGATTCTATTTTCCTTGTATCCCATCTACCTTTTACTCCCACTGTAGCTATAACTAAAAAGTGATCTGATATATCTGTGGCCCCTCTATAAACATGTACATCCTGAAGTCTACTCAACAGTCTTTTATCTACCAATACATAGTCCAACAAACTACTGTCATTACGCCCTACATCATATCTTGTATACTTATTTATCCTCTTTTTCTTAAAATATGTATTACCTATAACTAAACCCCTTTCTATACAAAGTTCAATAATAATAATAATAATAATAATAATAATAATAATAATAATAATAATAATAATAATGGATGGTTCCTCTTGATACTGACATTGGGAAGTCACTTCTCCAGAAACCTTTAAATGATTATTAGTTAAGATTATCATCTAATTAAATATTCATGAGGATTTATTTGAGTGGAGGTTCTCAGGGATGCAGGTGAGGGGATGGTTGTGGAATTTGTGGAGGTTGCGGTGTTGGTGGAGGCTGTGGTGATGGTGGAGGTTGTGGTGGTGGTTGATGTTGTGGTGTTGGTGGAGGCTGTGGTGATGGTGGAGGGTGTGGAGGTTGTGGTGTTGGTGGAGGTTGTGGTGGTGGTTGATGTTGTGGTGATGGTGGTGGAGGTTGTGGTGTTGGTGGAGGGTGTGGAGGTTGTGGTGTTAGTGGAGGTTGTGGTGTTGGTGGAGGTTATGGTGTTGGTGGAGGTTGCGGTGGTAGTGGAGGTTGTGGTGGTGGTGGAGGTTGTGGTGTTGTTGGTGGAGGTTGTGGTGTTGATGGAGGTTGTGTTGGTGGTGGAGGTTGTGGTGGTGGTGGAGGTTGTGGTGGTGGTGGAGGTTGTGGTGTTGTTGGTGGAGGTTGTGGTGTTAGTGGAGGTTGTGGTGTTGTTGGTGGAGGTTGTGGTGTTGGTTGAGGTTGTGGTGTTGGTTGAGGTTGTGATGTTGGTGGAGGTTGTGGTGTTGGTGGAGGTTGTGGTGGTGGTGGAGGTTGTGATATTAGTGGAGGTTGAGGTGTTGGGGGAGGTTGTGGTATAGTGGAGGTTGTGGTATTGGTGGTGGATGTTGTGATGGTGGAGGTTGTGGTGTTGGTGGAGGTTGTGGTGTTGTTGGAGGTTGTGGTGTTGGTGGAGGTTATGGTGTTGGTAGAGGTTTTGGTGTTGGTGGAGGTTGTGGTGTTGATGGAGGTTATGGTGTTGGTGGAGGTTGTGGTGTTGGTGGTAAAGTTTTGTTTGCAAATTTTGCTTCATTTACCAGAAAGAGAGAGAGAGAGAGAGAGAGAGAGAGAGAGAGAGAGAGAGAGAGAGAGAGAGAGAGAGAGAGAGAGAGAGAGAGAGAGAGAGAGAGAGGACAGACAGACAGACAGACAGACAGACAGACAGACAGACAGACAGACAGATAGACAGACAGACGAGTGGGGGAGAAACAGTGTAAAAGTGGGAGAGTAAAAAATTCTTCCACATTGGAATCATGAATGCATTAGATAGACTTTATTGGTTCCCTTGTATACATAGGAACCATCATCCATACATCTAGCTCCTGCTACTGTTACTGCTCCTGCTGCTGTTACTGTTCTTGATGCTGATTCTGTTTCTCCTGCTGCTACTGCTGCTGCTGTTCCTGCTGCTGCTGCTTTTTCTGCTGCTGCTGGTAAATTAGAAACATATGCAACACTTGGGTATCTTCATCAGTCCATACAAAGGAGAATCGTGAAGAACAGGAGGAGTTTGAAGTGGTCAGTCCCTCAACCCTGAGTCGATGTTGTCAGTCCATCAATCTTGAATATAATACAGCATATGTGCGAAGAGGTAGCTTATATACTGCTGAACACTCTAACACTATATTCTTAAACTTACTCCATACATCTTCTACCCCACTGCCTATACTCTCACTAGCCCATGTGTCCTCCAACAGTTGTTTATATCTTACCCTAACTGCCTCCTCCTTTAGTTTATAAACCTTCATCTCTCTCTTACTTGCTGCTTCCATTTTCCTTGTATCCCATCTACCTTTTACTCCCACTGTAGCTACAACTAAAGTGATCTGAAATATCTGTGGCCCCTCTATAAACATGTACATCCTGAAGTCTACCCAACAGTCTTTTATCTACCAATATGTAGTCCAACAAACTATGTACTGTCATTACGCCCTACATCATATCTTGTATACTTATTTATCCTCTTTTTCTTAAAATATGTGTTACCTATAACCAAACCCCTTTCTATACAAAGTTTAATCAAAAGCTTCCCATTATCATTTACACCTGGCACCCCAAACTTACCTACCACACCCTCTCTACACGCTTCTCCTACTTCAGCATTTAGGTCCTCTAAAAACAATTACTCTCTCACTTGGATCAAAACTTCCAACGCACTCGCTTATTATTATTATTATTGTGATTATTATTATTATTATTATTATTATTATTATTATTATTATTATTATTATTATTATTATTATTATTATTATTATTATTATTATTATTATTATTATTATCATCATCATCATCATCATCATATCATCATCATTATCATTATTATTATTATTATTATTATTATTATTATTATTATTATTATTATTATTAATATCATCATCATCATCATCAAGGGAATCGATAAACCCGCAAGAATCATATAACACCTCGTAGAACAGCGGGCAATTGGGTGTGATCCAAGGAAAACTAACACTGACTCCTTGGATCAATAGCCCATCAAGTCCATCCCCTCCACCTTGCATGGGAGATTATATCTCTCCTCACTTTTCCGTTCTTTCTCCCAAACGTGACAAAAACATAAACACACACAGCAAAGAGATCGCCCTCAGCACAGAGAGTGCAAAACCCGATTTACAAAGATGCTGCAATGGCGCGTTATCTTGTGTTGCAATTTTGCAATAATGTCAACGATATTGCCAGGAACTTATCCCGGAGATTGGTAGGAAGAGGCAGGAAGATGCTCACTGTAGTGATGAATTTTAATCAGCTGACTTATGCATTCAATGTAATATAATATATATATACTATATATATATATATATATATATATATATATATATATATATATATATATATATAGTATACTATATATAGCGATATTCCAAGCGCTTTCGTGACTTCTCACATTATCAAGTTCCTTGATAATGTCGTGTCTGAGGGCAATGTGTGGTGTGAATATAATGCAAAGAATTCGTAGTTTGGAAACTAGGAGGAGGTGCGGGATTAACAAAACTATTATCCAGAGGGCTGAGTAGGGTTGTTGAGGTGGTTCGGACATGGAGAGAAAATAAAGCAAAATAGAATGACTTCGAGAGTGTATAAATCTGTAGTGGAGGGAAGGCGGGGTATAGGTCGACCTAGGAAAGGTTGTAGGGAGGGGGTAAAGGAGGTTTTGTGTGCGAGGGTCTTGGACTTCCAGCAAGTATTCATGAGCGTGTTAGATAGGAGCGAATGGAGACAAATGTTTATTATGACTTGACGCGCTGTTGGAATGTGAGCAGGGTAATATTTATGAAGGGATTCATGTAAACCGGCAGGCTAGACTTGAGTCCTGGAGATGGGAAGTATAGTGCCTACACTCTGAAGGAGGGGTGTTAATGTTGCAGTTTTATAACTGTAGTGTAAGCACGCCTCTGGCAAGACAGTGATATAGTGAATAATGGTGAAAGTTTCTCTTTTTCGGGCCACCCTGCCTTGGTGGGAAACGGCCGATGTGTTAATAATATATATATATATATATATATATATATATATATATATATATATATATATATATATATATATATATATATATATATATATATATATATATATATATATATATATATAAAATGCATGTATGTATGTGTGTGTGTGTGTGTACTCACCTATTTGTGGTTGCAGGGGTCGAGTCATAGTTCCTGGCCCCGCCTCTTCACTGATTGCTACTAGGTCCTCTCTCTCTCTGCTCCATGAGCTTTATCAAACCTTGTTCATCTATGAGTGATACTACATAATAATGTGTGTGTGTGTGTGTGTATGTGTGTGTGTGTGTGTGTGTGTGTGTGTGTGTGTGTGTGTGTGTGTGTGTGTGTGTGTGTATCCTTCAGCTCTCAGAACTTGTATGTAAAAGTTTCTCTGCCAGACTCTAGACATGGAAGGTGTCTCGGTCTCTCTTTTTGCAGCAGCCAAGTTTATGTAGTCTTAATGGAGGCAAAAATGGGTTTGCGCTTGTATTCTTTCCGTTTCTCATTTGAATGTGAGTTGCGTCTCTATTTTTCTTGTGTCAGAGGCAGCATAGCTCTATTTCTCTTACGCTAGAGTCAAAACAGCTTCATTTTCCTTATGTAAGAGGGAGTTTAGGTCTATTTTTCTTATAATAAAGGATGCATAGCTCCCATTTTCTCATGTTAATAGGTATATAGATTTATTTTCCCCTTCAGAGCTATTTAGCTTTATAGTCTTTATATATGACAATATTCATCTCCTTTTTCTTATATTAGAG
>WNWK01001838.1:17500-20000 GCA_009830355.1 Cherax destructor | reverse complement strand
AAAGAGGCCTAGTGTCTAATCGACATGTGCCTAGGACAAAATGGCAACTAACTCTCTCTCTCTCTCTCTCTCTCTCTCTCTCTCTCTCTCTCTCTCTCTCTCTCTCTCTCTCTCTCTCTCTCTCTCTCTCTCTCTCTCTCTCTCTCTCACTGTGCCTGTGTCTCCGACTGTGTCTCTCCCTCCCTCCCTCCCCCCTCTCTTCATTAGTAACAAGGTACATTGTAAACTTTGTTTCATACTTCAGTACATCAAATAGAATGCCATATTCTCCATTTATAAGCGTGCTGACGTAGGCGCTCGTTTATATGCATGAGAAAGAGAAAAAAGAAAAAGAAAGACAGAGATAGAGAGAGAGAGAGAGAGAGAGAGAGAGAGAGAGAGAAACAGAGAGCCTGAACATAATGTAATATGTATACATGTGAACTGTCAGGTTATGTATACTTGTATGGAAGAATACACAGCTTGCCTTGAATAACGTTGAGAGGGTATATAAGGGAATTGTTTAGAGGGGTAAATGTTTATTATGGTGTGGCTGGCAGCCGCCTCCTCCCCATCCCTCTTCCCCTACTCACTTCCCCTCAACCCCTCTACTCACTTCCCCTCAACCCCTCTACTCACTTCCCCTCAACCCCTCTACTCACTTCCCGTCATAACCCGACAGGAAATCCCCTCACTAAACCGATGTTATCCCCTCCAGACTCTCCTTTCCCTATCCTCATTTAATTTATCGCATTTTTCCTTAAAATTCTCTCGTCAATCCCCTCACTAATCTCATTCCATCTCGTCAAAACGACTCTTTCCCTCCTTACGGCATATACAGCGTTTATTAATTTTTGTTTTCTCTCTTACACCTTCTTTTCTCGCTATGCCAAAACTTGATTTTGTAGAGAGGTTGGTTGGTTCAAAACTTGACACATTGTAATGCTTAAGAAAATGAAAGATATGACTTGAGGTCGAGTCGCAACATCACTCTTCCCTTTTTATTAAGTTAATGATCCTAACTTAACTTTAATCGGGTTCTGGAAAAAAAACTTAGCTCTCGCCGCTGGTTGAGATCAACCATCATTTTCAGATGCATCTAAAACGCGTCGTTGTTATTGTCATGCTATACTGTCGCTGTGTTGCCGACGATATTGCAGATTGCTTGTGCAGTTCTGCTTAGAAGCGCTTGTTGGTATATGTGTAGAACTTGCACACGCTACCCGAGGGAAATTAGGACTGGTAGCGAGGCCTAGACACTCGCTATAATCTGTATCTCAGATCTTGCTCGACCCGCTATGACCCGGCATTATGTGGAAATGACCTCTCTTGAGGTGATTAGGTAAGAGAGAATGACCTCGCTGGTACGGTCATAGCATGGTTAAGAGGCACCTCCTCGGCACCAACAACTCCTGGAGGCAGTGTTAGCAAGAGTGAGACGAGATCTTGCCTGTAACCTCAGACGCTTGATATTGAAAAAAAAGAAAAATCCAATAGCTTCAAGACATGTTTAATGGAAACACTTCAGTCCTGGGATATTGGTCTTTTTTCAACATGAATTATAAGTCATCTTAGGTGGTACAAGTGAAATAAAGGGATAACAAGTTGAGTATCGAATATCCGTCGCCAGGGACAGCTGAGAAAAATCTATATGTACTACAGTGAAAAACTATTTTTATTTAGTAGCAATAGGAATAATTAAAAAAAAAATAAACCAGGGTACGGGTGGGGTTGAACCCATGGCGAGTGAGTGGTAAAACTCCAGGCCAGGCTGAATATTGGCTGAAGATAAAAAGGCACAGGAAAGAGAGAAGGCAGAACTAATGGATGAATTAGACACTGGAATAAGTTAATATGTTAAGTAATGTTGATAATATTATATTTTCAGAGGATTTACTCAAGTTCTTGAATGCTTTTAACTGCTTTTATACACCGTCTTGCCAAATATGTTTATGAAGTAATTCTGGAAAAAACTCTGTGGATATGAAGTTCCATATTTAACTAACATTGCCATAGACCTGAAGGAGAGAGTATAAGTGAAGAATGTGATGTTTATGGAGGGAGGGAGGGAGGGAGAGAGGGAGGGAGGGAGGGAGGGAGAGAGGGAGGGAGGGAGGGAGGGAGGGAGGGAGAGAGGGAGGGAGGGAGGGAGGGAGAGAGGGAGGGAGGAAGGGAAAATACGATGAAACTGATATGCTTAGGGAGGGTGAAGGGGAAGATTTAAAGATGAAGATAGGATGTTTAAGGAACGAGAGAGAGAAATAGGATAAGGTTAGAATAAAATAATATATCAATAGCTAGAGGAGATATGAGCTCGTTGTGTCCCTTGTATAAAACTGTATTTCAGTGCTCCTCTCTGCAGATTTTGTGATAGCTTCCACAAGGACCAACAGAAAACTTCTTGAAACAACGACATAAATAATTTTCTATAACTATTGAACAATCATAAAAAAATTAACTTAAGATTATAAAGAATCCCAGTTTGTTTCGCGTCATATAATATATATATATATATATATAT
>WNWK01001838.1:0-15000 GCA_009830355.1 Cherax destructor | reverse complement strand
GCTTACTAAAATTATTGTAATAAATTTAGCCGGACTTGAGTCCTGGAAATGGGAAGTACAATGCCTACACTTTAAAGGAGGGGTCTGGGATATTGACAGTTTGGAGGGACTTCTAAACTGTCGTATCTGAGCGCCTCTGTAAAGACAGTGATTATGTATGAATGAGGTGAAAGTGTTGAATGATGATGAAAGTATTTTCTTTTTTCTGGATTTTCTTTCTTTTTGGGTCACCCTGCCTCGGTGGGAGACGGCCGACTTGTTGAAAAAAAAATTATATTAAGATAAAATCAAAGAAAAAACTCAGATGAGTGTGTATACGTAAACGTGTACATGCATGTGTAGTGTGACCTAAGTGTAAGTAGAAGTAGCAAGACGTACCTGAAATCTTGCATGTTTATGAGACAGAAAAAAGACACCAGCAATCCTACCATCATGTAAAACAATTACAGGCTTTCGTTTTACACTCACTTGTCAGGACGGTAGTACCTCCCTGGGTGGTTGCTGACTACCAACCTACTACCTGGGAGGAAGGGACTATTCTCAGCTGTCGTATCTGAGCGCCTCTGCAAAGACAATGATTATGTATGAGTGTGGTGACGGCCGACTTGTTGAAAAAAAAAAAAAAAAAAAAAAAAAAAAAATATATATATATATATATATATATATATATATATATATATATATATATATATATATATATATATATATATATATATATATATATATATATATATATATATATATATATATATATATATATATACCCTCTCGCACCATTTCTCTTCTGTATGGCGGTTAGGGAAATCACAGTCAGACTGACCAGTGAGCTAAACATCTGGTTCCTGGATGATGGCACACTAGCAGGTACAAAGGAGTCCCTTCTAGATGATCATACACAGGTGATGACACGGGGACAGGAAATGGGTCTCATTCTGAATCCATCCAAATGTGAAATCATCTCAGTCAATCAACAAGGGATAGATGTGATAGATGCAGTGATATCAAAACTACCAGGAGCAACAGTCAATGCCCCTACAAATGGTGTCTTGCTTGGAGCACCTCTGGGAAGTGATGCCATTGACACAATTCTCAGGAAGAAACTGGAAGAATTGAGGAGAATGGAACAACGAATAGGCAATCTTGACATCTATGATGCCTTGTACCTTCTCACAAAATGCTTGAGTCTGCCCAGGTTGAAATATTTACTATGATGTGCTCCTTCATATGATAACCCTATACTGCACGAATATGACAGTATCCTGAGGCAGATCTTTACTCTACTCCTTACTCTAGAAGATGGGCAGTGGGACCAAGCTACACTCCCAGTCAGACTAGGAGGCATTGGTGTCCGCAAGTCATCACTGAACATCTTAGGGACAAGATTGGAATCCATGACTAAAAGTTTGTTGACGGAGCCAGGATCTGGGATAATCTAACGGGCTCTGAAACCAGGCCTGCTTCCCCCAACAACTACAAACAGTCGCACTGGGATGGCCCAATAGTAGAGAATATAGCCTCAGCAATGCTTCAGAGTGTGTCAGGGAAGGATAGAGCCCGCCTCCTGGCAGTGAGAGCTCATTATGCAGGGGAGTTTCTGTTGGCTGTTCCCAACTCCAGCCTTGGCACACGCCTCGACCCACAGACCATCCGCATTGGTGTTCCCATTCGACTTGCCGCCCCTATTATCGCCGAACACAGGTGTATTTGTGGCAGTGAAGCAGCAGACCGATTAGGGTACCATGGTCTTGTGTGTCGTAAATCCGAGGGAAAGATTGCAAGACATGAAAAGGTTAATAACATTATCAAGAGGAGCCTCACAACAGCCGAATGCCCAGCAGTAATAGAGCCACCCCAACTATGCAGATCTGATGGCAGGCAAAAGTGTCCAGATGGTATCACCCTTCAAGCCTGGACAGACGGCAAGCAGGTGGTGTGGGGCTACACATATGCATCTACCTTGGCTGATACCTATCTCCAATACACCTGGGAGAAAGGAGGGGCAGCTGCCACCTTCAGGGAGTCCCAAAAGTCGAGAAAATATGTAGAACTTGCCCATCATTATATGTTTGTTCCCATAGGCTCGGAGACCCTTGGCTCATGGGGAAAGAGTGCATTTAAGTTCCTCAAAGAGCTGGGCAAAAGACTCAACAGGGTAACTAGGGATCCCTGGCCAGCTAGTTTTCTGTTCCAGCGACTCAGCGCTGCTGTTCAGAGGGGTAATGCATGCTGAATTTTGGGCACGCGACCCAGCTCGGAGGAGCTGGATGAGATTTTCGCATTATAATCAGTGACAAACATGTAACAATATGTACTAGACATATATCTCTCACACCTCTTGTACTGCATATGCCATCCTTATATCAACAATATATCTCTTAAATCTTTTGTACCATATTATGTAATAAAATATACCTATTGGTAAAAAAAAAAGAATGAAAAGATGGGGTGGTAGGAGAAGTGGAATATTCAAATGGCTTCAGGAAGAAGTCCAAATATTCTTCCTTGAAGCCTTTTTATCCACTTCTCCGAGGCTATGGGTCCCACAATTTGCATCAGAGGTAGACCCCATCATACATATATATATATATATATATATATATATATATATACATACAGTGGTACCTTGACTTACGAGTGCCCCAACATACGAGTTTTGCAAGTTACGAGCCATCGCTCGGTCGATTTTTTGCTTTGAGTTGCGAACCAAAATCCGAGTTACGAGCTTCAGATACGCCGCCACTCACAGGAGATATCGAGGAAATATCAAAAACCTCGATAATAACATAATGTGTAACATCCTGTCTATCTCTGTCTCTATCTCACAGATACACATAAATACAATTAAACATAGTGTAAATTATCTAGGATAACCCAAAAAATCCAGCCAAAGTGCTATACTATGCCTGTAGATATAAGGCATAATAAGCATGACTGGCAAGTAATACACATTTTCACTTGTTCAGGAATCAGACGTGACGACTCTGCATCGTGTGTAATACCTGTTGGTTCATGAGCGGCTGTCTCTCTGAGACAGAGATACAAGTAGAGAGACAAGAAGACAGAAACACAGGCAGACAAAAAGACAGACAAGCAGAGACAGAGATAAACATAGATAGAGCTAGACAGACAGATAGACAGACAAATAGACAGTTAGAAACAATCAGATAGACAGACAGACAGATAGACAGAAAAAAAGATAGACAGACATGTTTATGTGTAACAGTGAAAAATAAAGCCAAGGCAGTGCACGATCATCAAATGTCACTCCACTGCTGCACTGTCAGCAGTGGAGTGACACTCATCTTACACCGTGCTTCAAGAAGTTTCATATATACTCCAGCATTTCTAAAACATTGCTGGGACCTGGCGAAAAAAGCAAAAATCATTTCCCATTTATAAATACATTTTTCGTATTTAAAAACCTAAAACAAAAAAATTTGGTTGTTTTTTTTGGGGGGATGGAACGGATTAATGGCATTTCAATTAATTTCAATGTGGAAAATTGTTTTGATATACGAGCAAATTGAGTTACGAACTCGGTCACGGAACGAATTAAACTCGTAAGTCAAGGTACCACTGTATATATAAGCATTTTATATATATATATATATATATATATATATATATATATATATATATATATATATATATATATATATATATTGTCGTGCCGATTAGGTAAAACTGGTCAATTAGCAAGAACTCATCTAAAATTAAGTCCTTTCTAAAATTTTCTCTTATACGTTTAAAGATATATATTTTCATTTATGTTAATGTGATTAATGGCATTTCAATTAATTTCAATGTGGAAAATTGTTTTGATATACGAGCAAATTGAGTTACGAACTCGGTCACGGAACGAATTAAACTCGTAAGTCAAGGTACCACTGTATATATAAGTATATATATATATATATATATATATATATATATATATATATATATATATATGTCGTGCCGATTAGGTAAAACTGGTCAATTAGCAAGAACTCATTTAAAATTAAGTCCTTTCTAAAAAAAAATCTTATACCTTTAAAGATATATTTTTTCATTTATGTTAATTTAAGAATTTATAATTTTGTACCAAGAGAAACTTTGAAAACCTACCTAACCTTATTACAACAAGCGCAATTTAATTTAGCCTAACCCAACTAAATATATTTTAGATACGTTAACATTAATTTAATAATAAACAAACACAATGAAATATATTTTTTTCGTTATGTTCAGAATGATTTTGGCGAAATTATTGCATACACAAATTTTCACTTGTCTTATATGGCAAGGTGAGCGTTGCTATTTAAGCCAAATCCCAAGTTTTACCTAATCGGCACGACATATATATATATATATATATATATATATATATATATATATATATATATATATATATATATATATATATATATATATTTATATATATATATATATATGTCGTGCCGATTAGGTAAAACTGGTCAATTAGCAAGAACTCATTTAAAATTAAGTCCTTTCTAAAATTTTCTCTTATACGTTTAAAGATATATTTTTTCATTTATGTTAATGTGATTAATGGCATTTCAATTAATTTCAATGTGGAAAATTGTTTTGATATACGAGCAAATTGAGTTACGAACTCGGTCACGGAACGAATTAAACTCGTAAGTCAAGGTACCACTGTATATATAAGTATATATATATATATATATATATATATATATATATATATATATATATATATGTCGTGCCGATTAGGTAAAACTGGTCAATTAGCAAGAACTCATCTAAAATTAAGTCCTTTCTAAAATTTTCTCTTATACGTTTAAAGATATATTTTTTCATTTATGTTAATGTAAGAATTTATAATTTTGTACCAAGAAAAACTTTGAAAACCTACCTAACCTTATTACAACAAGCGCAATTTAATTTAGCGTAACCCAACTAAATATATTTTAGATACGTTAACATTAATTTAATAATAAATAAACACAATGAAATATATTTTTCGTTATGTCAGAATGATTTTCAGAATTATTGATACAAATTTCACTTGTCTTATATGGCAAGGTTAGCGTTGATATTTGCCAAATTGCAGGTTTACTAATCGATATGCATATATATATTATATATATAATATATCATATATATATATATATATATTATATATATATATATATATATATATATATATATATATATATATATATATATATATATATATATATATATATATATATATATATATATATATATATATATATATATATGATATATATTGATATATGCAAAGTGAACAACTGTGAAGAGTGAAGTAATCAGACTGACCGAAGAAGGCAACACATCAACAAACACATGCACGCACACACACACACAAGCCCCGGTGGCCTGGTGGCTAAAGCTCTCGCTTCACGCACGGAGGGCCCGGGTTCAATTCCCAGTGGGGCGGAAACATTTTGAAGTGTTTCCTTACACACACACACACACACACATACAACAGGTCTCGTGTCTAATCGACATGTAACTACGACAAAATGGTAACACACACACACTCACACACACACACATTTAACCCTGCCAAATGTAAAGTCATGAAGATCGGGGAAGGACAAAGAAGACCGCAGACAGAGTATAGTCTAGGTGGCCAAAGACTGCAAACCTCACTCAAGGAAAAAGATCTTGGGGTGAGTATAATACCGAGCACATCTGAGGCACACATCAATCAGATAACTGCTGCAGCATACGGGCGGCTGGCAAACCTAAGAATAGCGTTCCAATACCTCACTAAGGAATCGTTCAAGACTCTGTACACCATATACGTCAGGCCCATACTGGAGAATGCAGCACCAGTTTGGAACCCACACCTGGTCAAGCACGTCAAGAAATTAGAGAAAGTGCAAAGGTTTGCAACAAGACTAATCCCAGAGCTAAGGGTATTGTCCTACGAAGAAAGGTTAAGGGAAATCGTCCTGACGACACTAGAGGACAGGAGGGTTAGGGGAGACATGATAACGACAAAATACTGCGAGGAATAGATAAGGTGGACAGAGACAAGATGTTCCAGAGAGGGGACACAGAAACAATGGGTCAAAATTAGAAGTTGAAGACTCCTATGAATCAAAGGGATGTTAGGAAGTATTTCTTCAGTCATAGAGTTGTCAGGAAGTGGAATAGCCTAGAAAGTGACGTAGTGGAGGTAGGAACCATACATAGTTTTAAGACGAGGTTTGATAAAGCTCATGGAGCAGGGAGAGAGAGGACCTAGTAGCAATCAGTGAAGAGGCGGGGCCAGGAGCTATGACTCGACCCCTGCAATCACACACAGGTGAGTACAAATAGGTGAGTACACACACACACATCTCTCCACGGACAACATCTCTCCATGGGTCCTGAGAGAGGGAGCAGAGGCGCTATGTGTACCTCTAACAACAATATTCAACACATCTATCGAAACAGGGAGACTACCTGAGGTATGGAAGACAGCAAATGTAGTCCCAATTTTTAAAAAAAAGAGACAGATATGAAGCACTAAATTACAGATTAGAGTTACTGACATGTATAGTATGCAAAGTCATGGAGAAGATTATCAGGAGAAGAGTGGTGGAACTCCTAGAAAAGAATGAGCTTATCAATGACGCCAACACGGTTTCAGTGACGGGAAATCCTGTGTCACAAACCTTCTGGAGGTCTATGACAGGGTGACAGCAGTAAGACAAGAGAGAGAGAGGTGGGTAGATTGCATTTTCTTGGACTGTAAGAAGGCGTTTGACTCAGTTCCACACAACAGATTAGTGCAAAAGCTGGAGGACCAGGCAGGGATAACAGGGAAGGCACTCCAATGGATTAGGGAATACCTGTCAGGAAGACAGCAGTCATGATACGTGGCGAGGTGTCAGAGTGGGCGCCGGTGACGAGTGGGATTCCACAGGGGTCAGTCCTAGGACCGGTGCTGTTTCTGGCATTTGTGAACGACATGACGAAAGGAATAGACTCCGAAGTGTCCCTGTTTGCAGATGATGTGAAGTTGATGAGAAGAATTCAATCGTACGAGGACCAGGTAAAACTACAAAGGGATCTGGACAGGCTGCAAGCCTGGTCCAGCAATTGGCTCCTGGAGTTCAACCCCACCAAGTGCAAAGTCATGAAGATTGGGGAAGGGCAAAGAAGACCGCAGACGGAGTACAGTCTAGGGGGTCAGAGACTACAAACCTCAATCAAGAAAAAAGATTTTGGGGTGAGTATAACACCAGGCACATCTCCAGAGGCGCACATCAACCAAATAACTGCTGCAGCATACGGGCGCCTAGCAAACCTAAGAACAGCATTCCGACATCTTAATAAAGAATCGTTCAGGACCCTGTACACTGTGTACGTTAGGCCCATATTGGAGTATGCAGCACCAGTTTGGAACCCACACCTAGCCAAGCACGTAAAGAAGCTAAAGAAAGTACAAAGGTTTGCAACAAGACTAGTCCCGGAGCTAAGGGGTATGTCCTACGAGGAGAGGTTAAGGAAAATCGATCTGACGACACTGGAGGACAGGAGAGATAGGGAAGACATGATAACGACATATAAAATACTGAGAGGAATTGACAAGGTGGACAGAGACAGAATGTTCCAGAGATGGGACACAGCAACAAGGGGACACAGTTGGACGTTGAAGACTCAGATGAATCACAGGGATGTTAGGAAGTATTTCTTCAGTCACAGAGTGGTCAGGAAGTGGAATTGTTTTGGAAGCGATGTAGTGGAGGCAGGATCCATTCATAGCTTTAAGAAGAGGTATGATAAGGCTCATGGCGCAGGGAGAGTGACCAGTAGCGGCCAGTGAAGAGGCGGGGCCAGGAGCTATGTTATGTCTCGACCCCTGCAACCACAACTAGGTGAGTACACCCACTGAAATGTTTACTTCGCGAGAGTGTTAAATAAAACGAATGGCATTCAGAAGGGATTTAATATTTGGGGGGAAAAAAACAATGAGTGCAAAATGAAAATGGGGTCAGTGTGAGGATACAATATCCGGGATGATGAAGACATGAAGTCACACACAGAGATAAGCGACCAACCAGAAGGACGTCAATACAACGGTAATATAAAACAAGAATCATCGTTGACAACCAGAGTCAATGAGGCTCTCCAGCCTAAAGCAATGGGAGCAAATAAAGCTCTATGATTTGACGGGGGCGTCACCCCAAGCCAAAAGGGAAAAAAAAGCTCTATAATTAGTAACTTGACGGGGGCGCCACCCCAAGCCAAAAGGGCAAAGAAGCTCTATAATTAGTGACTTGACGGGGGCGCCACCCCAAGCCAAGAGGGCAAAGAAGCTCTATAATTGGTAACTTGACGGGGGCGTCACCTAAAGCCAAAAGGACAAAGAACTTCTACAATTAGTAACTTGACGGGGATGCCACCTCAAGCCCCGAGAGCAAAGAAGCTATATAATTATTATCGCTTTGTCGGGGTAACGCTAAGCCTGTAAGGTTCATCCAGCGGCGCATACAGTTCAAGCACCAGCTTGCAACAGTAAGCATTTTCTGTGGTTTGTAGTTCTGAGACAACGCTTCACGGAGTGTAGAGCTTTATCAAGCTTTATCAAGCTTTATCAAGCTTTATCAAGTCATTAGTCACGTCATCTGACTTGATAAAGCTCAAACACGGACGAAACGTTGTCCCAGTAAAAATCTCTATTATATCGTTGAAGGATCAATATCATACCGTTGAGGGATAGTCTTACAACACTGTTGAATGCGCTATTGCGAACCGTTGGAGAAGACCCCCTAATTTACTGTTGAAGAAGCTTCTGTTTTATACCGTTGAGCACAGTCCTGTTTTATACCATTGAGGAAGACCCAGTTTCATACCGTTTAGGAAGGTCCTGTTTTATACAGTTGAGGAAGATCCTGTTGCATACCGTTGAAGAGGACCCTGTTATATACAATTGAGGAAGGTCCTGTTTCATACCGATGAGGAAGGTCCTGTTTCATACCGTTGAGCAAGATCCTGTTCCATACAGTTGAGGAAGGTCCTGTTTCATACCGTTGAAGAAGGTCTTGTTTTATACCGTTGAGGAAGGTCCTGTTTCATACAGCTGAGGAAGGTCCTGTTTCATACAGCTGAGGAAGGTCCTGTTTAATACAGCTGAGGAAGGTCCTGTTTCATACAGCTGAGGAAGGTCCTGTTTCATACAGCTGAGGAAGGTCCTGTTTCATACAGCTGAGGAAGGTCCTGTTTCATACAGCTGAGGAAGGTCCTGTTTCATACAGCTGAGGAAGGTCCTGTTTCATACAGCTGAGGAAGGTCCTGTTTCATACAGCTGAGGAAGGTCCTGTTTCATACAGCTGAGGAAGGTCCTGTTTCATACAGCTGAGGAAGGTCATGTTTCATACAGCTGAGGAAGGTCCTGTTTCATACAGCTGAGGAAGGTCCTGTTTCATACAGCTGAGGAAGGTCCTGTTTCATACAGCTGAGGAAGGTCCTGTTTCATAAAGCTGAGGAAGATTCTCTTATATCGTTGACTCAGCAACTCTCGTCGAATTTTCACAACGTTTTGCTTCAGTCTGGAGTCTCAATGCCATTCGGAAAACGAAATTACTTTCGCTCACGAAAATGTCTGCCCGCAATACACAGCCTTTCATTTTGTTAAACTGACCGCTGTGGACGAAGTGAATGACCCGAATTAGCGACCCCCGCCAAGCGTTGAATGACGCTGAATTAAACCGTCACCCGACCCGAATAATTCATAGTTGGACCGTAATTGGAAGAGTAAAATACTATAGAGGAAATGTACGGGGTACAGACCCATCGAACTATAGGGGTGACTGTAGATCGAGGTATCCTAAATCTACTCCAGTATACCGTGGGGGGGGGGTAACCAAAATTTGAGCCAGGATAAGTAGAACCTAAACCAGGCTACCCAGAATCTGGACCAGGATAAGTAGCACCTGAATTGGGATAATACAGATTTGGCCCGGCGTAACTGAAATTTGGCCCGGGATAAACAGAAATAGAAAAGGCCTAAATAAAATCTAAACCTGGATAACTAAGTTGTGGACCTGGATAACTACAACCTAGATCGGAATAGCTACAATTTGGACTTGTATAACCAGAGCCTGAACCGTAAACAAACTAAAATTTGGACCAGAATAACCAGAACCTGGACTGGAATGACAACAATCTTGAGCGGGATAACTAAAATTTAGACTGGAATAACTAAAACCAGCCTAACCAAAATTATAAATCAAGCAAATGAATAATCACAGGGGATTAATTACAATAGCTTTGGGAGAGTCAGGAGCAAAGTGATTACTGCTTAAACCGCTCACCAGGTCAGTTAGAGTAATTCTTGCCCGGGAACCTAGACGGAGATGATGTTAAAACTACCATCAAAAGTAGCGAGGTTCCTGCCCGGGAACCCAGGCGGAGGTGATGCTGAAACTACCATCCCAAAACATAAACCAGGATGATGAAAATTGAAACTGGAATATTCAGAACTCAGACACTGATAATTATCAGAACCCGGATAGGGAGACTCAGAACCTGGACAGCAAGAATCAGAACCTGGACAGCAAGAATCAGAACCTGGACAGCAAGAATCAGAACCTGGACAGCAAGAATCAGAGCTTGGACAGCAAGAATCAAAACCTGGACAGCAAGAATCAGAACCTGGACAGCAAGAATCATAGCCTGGACAGCAAGAATCAGAACTTGGGCAGCAAGAATCAGAATCTGGACAGGGATAACTAGAACCAAGACCGGGATAGCATACAATAGAGCAATATTAATGAAGCGAATATTTGCAATTCGACTGTTTTTCAAATTCAAAAATGATATAGGAGAAAAAATAATTTAATTAGCATTTTATTATTAATAACACGAAGACTTGTCACAATATATTTATGCAAATTCTGCGAAAAAAAAAAACTTTGGTTGGAAATATACCCCTGATTGCTCCCAATTCAGAGAATATGAAGTCATCCATATTCAATTTTGCTACAGTTGCTAATGAAAAATTGTAGGATTGCAGGTCCATTCAGCTTCGGGGGGTATAAACTTTTCTGATGTGGAACCCCCCCCCAGGCTCGTGCGCAAGCGCGAACTCAAACACACATGCGCACACACACACACACACACAAACATACACACACCCACACACAAACACACGCACACACACACACGCACACACACACACATATACATATATATATATATATATATATATATATATATATATATATATATATATATATATATATATATATATATATAATATGTCGTGCCGATTAGGTAAAACTGGTCAATTAGCAAGAACTCATTTAAAATTAAGTCCTTTCTAAAATTTTCTCTTATACGTTTAAAGATATATTTTTTTCATTTATGTTAATGTCAAATTTTATAATTTTGTACCAAGAGAAACTTTAAAAACCTACCTAACCTTATTACAACAAGCGCAATTTAATTTAGCCTAACCCAACTAAATATATTTTAGATACGTTAACAATAATTTAATAATAAACAAACACAATGAAATATATTTTTTTTCGTTAGGTTCAGAATGATTTTTGCGAAATTATTCCATACACAAATTTTCGCTTGTCTTATATGGCAAGATGAGCGTTGCTATTTAAGCCAAAATCACAAGTTTTACATAATCGGCACGATATATATATATATATATATATATATATATATATATATATATATATATATATATATATATACACACACACGTACACACAAACACACACACACACAAACACAAACACAAATACACATACACATAAACACTTACACAAATACACACACTCACACACACACATACACACACACACACACACACATACACTTGAAAATCTCATGTACCAACCAACACGTAAGGGACACTACCAGAGAGAGAGGAGGGGACGAACCAGCGAGACTGGACCTAGTATTCACCCTGAGTAGCGCAGATATTGAGGACATCTCACATGAATGCCCACTTGGGGCCAGTGATCATATGGTTCTAAGCTTCGAATACATAGTAGAGTTACAAGTGGAGGGGGAAGCAGGAAGGGCTGCGCGAATGAAGCCAAACTACAAGAAAGGTGACTACGTGGGCATGAAGAACTTCCTGCACGGAGTTCAGTGGGACAGAGAGCTGGCAGGGAAGTCAGTAGACGAGATGATGGAATATATGACAACAATTTGCAAGGAAGCTGAGGAGAGGTTTATACCCAAGGGTAACAGGAGAAGCGAAAAAGCCAGGATGAGCCCATGGTTCACCCAAAGGTGCAGGGAAGCCAAAACCAAGTGTGCCAGGGAATGGAAGAGGTACAGAAGGCAAAGGACCCAGGAAAATAAGGAGAGCAGTCGTAGAGCCAGAAATGATTATGCACAGGTCAGAAGGGAGGCCCAAAGACAGTACGAGAATGACATAGCAGCGAAAGCCAAATCTGACCCAAAGCTGTTGTACAGCCACATCAGGAGGAGAACAACAGTCAAGGACCAGGTGATCAGGCTGAGTAAGGAAGGAGGGGAGGTCACAAGAAATGACCGCGAAGTGTGTGAGGAGCTCAACATGAGATTCAAAGAGGTGTTCACAGAGGAGATAGAAGGGCCTCCAGAAAGGAGGAGAGGTAGGGTACACCATCAGGTGCTGGACACAATACACACAACTGAGGAGGAAGTGAAAAGGCTACTAATCGAGCTAGATACCTCAAAGGCGATGGGGCCGGATAACATCTCACCATGGGTCCTGAGAGAGGGAGCAGAGGAGCTGTGTGTACCCTTAACAACAATCTTCAACACATCTATCGAAACAGGGCAACTACCTGAGGTATGGAAGACAGCAAATGTAGTTCCAATTTTTAAAAAAGGAGACAGGAACGTAGCACTAAACTACAGACCAGTGTCACTGACATGTATAGTATGCAAGGTCATGGAGAAGATAATCAGTAGAAGAGTGGTGGAGCACCTTGAAAGGAATGATCTTATCAACGACGGTCAACACGGTTTCAGGGACGGGAAATCCTGTGTCACGAACCTACTGGAGTTCTACGACAGGGTGACAGCAGTAAGACAAGAGAGAGAGGGGTGGGTAGATTGCATATTCTTGGACTGTAAAAAGGCGTTTGACACAGTTCCACACAAGAGATTAGTGCAGAAGCTGGAGGACCAGGCAGGGGTAACAGGGAAGGCACTACAATGGATCAGGGAATACCTGTCAGGAAGACAGCAGCGAGTCATGGTACGTGGCGAGGTGTCATAGTGGGCGCCGGTGACGAGTGGGGTTCCACAGAGGTCAGTCCTAGGACCGGTGCTGTTTCTGGTATTTGTGAACGACATGACGGAAGGAATAGACTCCGAAGTGTCCATGTTTGCAGATGATGTGAAGTTGATGAGAAGAATTCAATCGGAAGAGGATCAGGCAGAACTACAGAGGGATCTGGACAGGCTGCAAGCCTGGTCCAGCAATTGGCTCCTGGAGTTCAACCCCACCAAGTGCAAAGTCATGAAGATTGGGGAAGGCCAAAGAAGACCGCAGACGGAGTACAGTCTAGGGGGCCAGAGACTACAAACCTCATTCAAGGAAAAAGATCTTGGGGTGAGTATAACACCAGGCACATCTCCTGAGGCGCACATCAACCAAATAACTGCTGCAGCATACGGGCGCCTAGCTAACCTAAGAACAGCTTTCCGACATCTTAATAAAGAATCGTTCAGGACCCTGTACACTGTGTACGTTAGGCCCATACTGGAGTATGCAGCACCAGTTTGGAACCCACATCTAGCCAAGCACGTAAAGAAGCTAGAGAAAGTGCAAAGGTTTGCAACAAGACTAGTCCCAGAGCTAAGGGGTATGTCCTACGAGGAGAGGTTAAGGGAAATCGACCTGACGACACTGGAGGATAGGAGAGATAGGGGGGACATGATAACGACATATAAGATACTGAGAGGAATAGACAAGGTGGACAGAGACAGAATGTTCCAGAGATGGGACACAGCAACAAGGGTACACAGTTGGAAGTTGAAGACTCAAATGAATCACAGGGATGTTAGGAAGTATTTCTTCAGTCATAGAGTCGTCGGGAAGTGGAATAGCTTGGGAAGCGATGTAGTGGAGGCAGGTTCCATACATAGCTTTAAGGAGAGGTATGATAAAGCTCATGGAGCAGGGAGCGTGACCCAGTAGCGGCCAGTGAAGAGGCGGGGCCAGGAGCTATGACTCGACCCCTGCAACCACAACTAGGTGAGCAACTAGGTGAGTACACATACACACACACACATACACACATACACACACACACCCACACACACACACACACACACACACACAATGGTGGTTCAGAAGGAAAGTCAAAGGCTCAGAGCATCAGAGGAAAATTGCCCTGGTAAGGAAGAATGGATGGAGGAGCAATGTAAAAGGATGGAACAAGAGTGGAAGAGCAAACTAGGTGAGTTTTCTGCAAAAATGGAGAAGAGGATGGAGGCGGAGAAAAAGAAATGGGAGTCACAAGCCGAAGCCGCAGAAGCCAGGATAAGGGCCCTAGAATGTGAGGTAAATAGGCTGAAGCGAGTCACAGGGTTATTACCCAGAGGAGACATAGCTTCTGAAGCAGGTACACCCCTACTGAACGAGGAGCCCAACGGAAAGGAAGGAGACATGACCAGTTGGGAGCAGGGATATCAGCAAAGCAGAGAGGGGGATAGGTCCCTTGCAGAGGCACGACCATACCACCAAAAGCTACAGGAAAAAATAAGGGGACAGAATGGTCATGTACAAACGAGACCCAGAGACACTGTGGGAAAGGCAGTGGGAGGAGGAGAGGGTGAAGTCAGTGTTTATTCATGGGCTTCAGGAGAGCGAGGGGAGGACAATGAAAAATGGCAGGAAGAAAAACAGGAGATTGAAAACGTCATCAAATAAATAGGCGAGAAGGACATGACAGAGATAGTAAATTTTCAGAGAATAGGGGGGTACTCAAAGGGAAGAAATCGGCCGGTCAAGCTGATTTTCAAGACAGAAACGGTGCGAAACAGGGTCCTGAA